>VDFB02195234.1:0-10249 GCA_007258455.2 Sequoia sempervirens | reverse complement strand
AGGGTTAGATTTTAATTCTTTCTATGGTTACAGTCTAATTATGGATAGTGTTCATTTAGGGTTAGGGTTGCAATTCAATTAGGATTTGAATTAGGGTTCAATTAAGGTTCAATAGGCTTAGGCTTAGGGTTCAATTAGGGTAAGGGTTAGTGTTAGTGTTAGTGTTAGGGTACAATTAGGCTTTAGATTTAATTATAGTTTAGAGTTAGGGTTAGAATTTAGTTAGGGTTACAATTATGTTTAGGGTTACAATTAGGTTTAGGGTTACAATTAGGCTTCTCCAATAAGGCTTAGGATTTTAATTAGGGTCACTGTTAAGTGTTAGAATTAGGATTCAATTAGGGTTCAAGGTCAGGGTTAGGGTTAGGTACATTTAGGCTTCACTTAAGATTAGGGTTCAATTACAGTTAGGGTTCAACTAGGACTAAGATTAAATTAGGGTTACATTTTAATTGGGGTTAGGGTTCAATTATAGCTAGGGTTCAACTAGGCTTATGGTTATTGTTCAAATAGGGTTAGGGTTAGGTTTTGATTAGTGTTAATGTTAAGGTTAGGTTAGGGTTATGGTTCGAACGATTAGTGTTAGTGTAAAGGTTATGTTAGGGTTAGGGTTCAAATAGGTTTAGGGTTTAATTAGGATTAGGGTTATAATTAGAGCTAGGGTTGATATTAGAATTAAGCTTACAAATAGGGTTATAATTATGATTAGGAGTAAAATTAAAATTAGGGTTAGGTTTAGAATTAGGATAAGGTTTAGGATTAGGGTTATTGTTGGGGTTGGGGTTATAGTTAGGGTTGGGGTTAGGTTTAAATTACAGCTAGGGTTAGGTTACAATTATGGTTATCCAATAAAGCTTAGGATTTTAATTAGGGTTGGTGTTAAGTATTAGGGTTAGGATTAAATTAGGATTCAAGGTCAAGGTCAAGGTTAGGTACAATTAGGCTTCACTTAACATTATGGTTCAACTAGGGCTAATATTTAATTAGGGTTAGGGTTAAATTATAGTTAGGGTTAGGGATATGGTTAAATTATGGTTAGGGTTCAATTAGGGTTAGGTATATGGTTCAATTAGGGTAAAGGTTTAATTATGGTTATAGTCTAATTATGAGGTAAATGTTACAATTGAGGTTCAAATTGGGTTATAATCAGAGTTAGGTTTAGTATTCAATTAAAGGGTTAGGATTGGGGATCATTTAGAGTTAGGGTTATAGTTAGGAGTCAATCAACATGTAAGGGTTAGTGTTAGGGTTAGGATTAAGATGGTCTTCAAAGTTAGCGTTAGAATTCAATTAGGATTAGGGTTAGAATTCAATTAGGATTAGTGCTTAGGTTAAGGTTAAATTAGGCTTATAGTTTAATTAGGAACACTTTTAGGAACACTTTTAGAGTCCATTAGGGTTAGGGTCAGAGTTCAGTAAGTGTTCATTTTATGTTAGGGTTTAATAAGATTAATTATATCTCTAGCCCTAACCATAAGCTTAACTATATCTCTAGCCCTAATCCTAACCTAAACCCTAAACCTAACTATATCTCTCAACCCCAACCTAACCATAATGCTAACCTAAACTTGATCGAGAACATAACTATAACCCTAATCCTGATAGCCTTAACCCCAATTATTACCCCAACCCTAACTATATTTATTAACCCTAAACTTGACTAAAAACCTAAGTGTAACCCTAATTATAATGCTAACCCTAACCCTAATTTTGATGCGAATACTGACCCTCATCATAATGTTAACCATATTTCTAATCCTAACTATATCTCTTAACCCTAACCCTAACCCTAACTATATCTCTAGCCCTAATCCTAACTTGAACCCTAAGACTAACCATATCTCTTAACCCCAACCTAACCATAATTCCTAACTCTAAACTTGATCCAAAACATAACTATAACCCCAATGTTGATAACCTTAACCCCAATTATTACCCCAACCCTAACTATATCTATTAACCCTAAACTTGACCCTAAAACTAATTGTAACCCTAATCCTCATGCTAACCCAAACCCTAATCCTAAGCTAATCTTGATGATAACCCTAATCCTAATTTTGATGCAAACCCTATCTCTCATCCTAATATTAACCCTAACCCCAATCCTAACTATATATTAACTCTAACTGTAACACCCCGCCACGCAACCCTAGGGGAAGTTGCAATTTACTACACAAATGAACTATTTTTTTTTTATTATTAAGAATAAATAACATGCAAGTTCACTAACCATTGCCAACCAATCCCCTAAGGTTAAGAGACTGAGTTACTTAAACCCAAACAGAAATAAGAATTAACCATAACATTCAATTACATAGCATTAAGAACACATACATTCAAATAAGATTAATTACATCAAGAATAATAAATAACACATGATTTCAAGCTAACAATTAATTTACAATAAAGGTTACAATGCTCATTCCACTGAATGGAGATCAATCCAACAAACATGATTGAGTACAAAATTCCACTTTTTCGATAACAATGAGGGGTAATCAAATACAATCTACAAATGAAAGGATAAAGCATGACTTGATATAGGATCCCATGAGCTCTCCAACTGGAAATATCATCCACACGAACAAGAAGACAACCCAACAGATTAAGGTGCACATTCCACCCAACCGTGTGATACCTGAAGGCTCACCCCCCGTGCTAGGAGATAGTAACCAGGAATCCAACACAAGACCATCTACCACTAGACACAGGCTAAAACAAAGCTGAATTGAAACAACTACAACCACAATATCACTTAACACAAAGTTACAGTGCTTCCAGAGAACAATGATCATGAACATCATCTGTACATCACAAAATATCTGACTAACTGCTGACATAGGTAGAGTGTCATACATAAATTTCCATGAGTTACCCTAGCTCAACCTTCCTAGGCTACCAGACTCCCATCTTGGGTTACCCTGGCTTGCCTCTACCGGCCACCGGACCCTCATGCAAAACTATGCGTCTCGTCTCATCTCGAGCGTTATCAAACACAAGCTTCAAGAGAGAGGCATTCATTATCTTTATTAGTGTGAAAGATCCCCATTAATTCTTGTAGATTATCACTTGATTAAACCCTAGGTGAGTTACCCTGGCACCCCTTTGTGTGCCGGACCCCCACAAAGAGCCACTCTCCTATTGACAACCCACACGGTACAAAACCACAATCTAATGGTTAAACTAGATAAGATGACCTCTCCAATCCAAGGAGGCAATGTAAAACAAAACCCACTCCAAACACTTGGAGGAATATGAAATACAAAGTCCACTCTTTCCAAAGGAGGCATAGACCACACAAAACCTCTCCTAATCCAAGGAGGCAACGAACAAGGGAAACTCACTCCAACAATGAAGGAAAAAAAAATACATACCCAATCCTTCCAAAGGAGGCACAAACACATAAACCTCTCCTAATCCCAAGGAGGCACAAATCCCAAGACAATCCAAAGGTTGACTATCATGACAACCCATACAATTAAAATGAAACCCTATTTGGAAGACTTCAAGACATCTACTCAATTTGCACAACTTCGAGAATGATCAAACATAGCTAGCAACCACTTCAGACAATTTAAATAAACTAATGTTCGGGTTTCCTAAACCCAAGCCAAGCACTGGTATAGTACAAGAATTCAATTTAAATAATTAGCATTATTCGTTCGTAATCAAAATAAAACAAATCACTTGGCACCATTGAGGAATTTAAATTTAATATTTTAATTCTATTTGCTCAATCATAAATAAGGATTAAAATAATCTTTATAACTAAAGTCATTTGTTTCCAACGTCCACTTTAAATAAATCAAATTTTGCTTCTATTACATAACAATAATCATCTTGAAATAACCTATATTTAAATATAATCATATTATAAATATACATATAGATATATATACTTAATGTATATACACACATGTATATATGTTGAATATATAATTATTATTTAAACATATTAATATTTTAAATCAACCGATTAAAGAATTTCCAAAAGACAAATTATTTTCAATTATTTATTTTGAAAAACAACTCTTTCACTTCCATTCACAATTATAACTTATTTGAAATGTACTATATATGTAAAATACATATATATATATATATCATATATATAATATTCAAATATTATACATGATAAAATATATATATTATATATATATATAAATATATTAAAAATAATACACATTATAATTATATATATAAATATATATATATAATTATATATATAAAATTAAATAATAAACAAATAATATTATAAAAAAAAACCTAATCTAATGCATGAGAACACTTGACCCAAGCAGGCATAGCCTGGCAGACTCTGAAGCTCCTGTGACCCCTCATGGAGATTATTTGCACTGCACATCCAAGCAGCCTCCATTGAGAGTGCTTGTGAGGCGATCCCTACCCACCTACCCCCAAAAAAAATCCGCGAGGGTTTTCATAAATTTTTAATAAAATTTATTTAAAACAACTTCCCCTGGAAAAAAAACCATACGAAAAACACAAAATCATTTTGTAAAAAAAAAACAATTCTTTTAAATGAAAATCTTCTCACCCAAAGCTTATAAACTTATATGCAAAATATAAATGAATATAAATATATTTCAAACTACCCTTACATAGTCATATTGAGCAAATTTTCTTGAGGAGAAGGCTGAGAAGAAGAATTTAAAACACAATAATATGATGAAAATTTCTGGGTATTCCCCAATTTGACAGAGAAGTTAAAAATTTTCATTTGAATCCTTCCAAGTTTTCTATTGCTAGTTTTAAAACAAATTCTCAAGGGTTTTAATTGAAATTCCAAACAGCAGTTCAAAGATTTTTCAACAGCATAACATAGATTGAAACTCATTTCCAAAATGAAAGAAACAAAATAAAACCAAAGAGGGAACCTGGTTTTTCTCCAAAGCTTGAAGACTTTAACAATGGTGTTTTCAATTCCTCTTTTGAATCCAGCTCAAGCAAGAGTCTCAATCTCCTTCACCAATCCAAGCAAAGCCACAGCCAATAAATCTTTTTTCCCCAAATTGGAAATTGAAAATTATATCAAATTGCATTTTCTAAAATAGAGTTTTTCCCCCAAATTGGTCAAACCCGTAAAATATCCCCACCAACTAAATTTATTGAGCAATTTGGAGATATTTCCAATTTTTAACTTTAAAACAAATTTCTAATTTCTAATTCAAATCTCATGCATTTTTCAAAATTCATTAAAACAAAAGAATACAAATTTTGCCAAGAATTTACTTTATCAATAATTTTCAAAAGTGAAATTAAAAACACATTTTCATTTTTATTTATTTATTTATTTTAATTTAACTATAACTATCCAAACATGATTTTTACTTTTATTTTAATTAAATCTTTATATACAATAATGCCAAAACAACTATCTCATTTAATATATCACCATTAATCTAATTAATCAAAAAATTCAATCTAATTTTATTAATTAAATCAAATCAATCAATAAAACAAATAACGTTTCAACATTGCAACTAAATACATTTAAACATAAATTTAACTACATAAGCTATTTAATAACCTTCATAATTTGAAATTAAATAAATACTCAAGGTGAAATGGACCAAATTAAAACAACTAACTCGACAACAACCTGGCGACACACTATGATTAGGGTGACAACTTGACACGGAAAACCTAGCTACTATCTCCCAATCGATTTCTGTTGGTCAATGGACATGCTCAAACTTGTGAACCAGGTGGAGTCGATGTCATGTACCTGTCAACCTATAAACAAAGAGTACCTCGATATGCATATATATATAATATGATCAAACAAACCGTGAAGAGGAAATATCCGAATCGTAGGGCACTCACAAGCGAGTGATACAATCCCGTCCCCTTCACCAATACACAATTACTAACTGACGATTCTAACTTCAATGATATGATCAACAGTATAAAACATCATTAAATCAAATATCTTCTAAGTTAATCCAAAATATGCAATAAAGATAACATCAGAGTAAAATAACATCACATTAAAATATTACATATGCATCGCTTAATAGTTCACGATCAAATAGTAACCAAGTTCCAAAGTCACAGCATAAACAAAACAAAGCATTTCAAAGAAAACATTGCCAATCTAAACATCCAAAATGGAGGGGTGTTACATCCTCTCCCCCTAGGGTCAGGCTTACTCCTAGAAGCCTGCAAACACTCCTAGTACAAACTCCATAAAATCACACATATTCAATGGTTCCAAAAATTGAAACACTCCATACCTCAACATTAAAACAACAACCCGTGCTATAATCAACCCAACCAAGCACACTGTCAAACCATACAAAACAACATGGTGAAGCATCCAACCACCAAATCTCCAAAATACATATCCGAGGATTAACATACATAACACATATGCACCAATACACATCACCGAGAATCATCACAAGGCCACACATCGTGTGATATCATTACAATGTTTACTCAAGACAAGGTATGCAACATTATCACTTCAATATTCGTTTAACATTTTGCATTTTGAATCCAGGTACAATAATTTAACATCTACATGATTTCTTAAGACTCAACAATAAAGTTGTGGACTATAGGCCTCACCAACAAGATGTACCTATTATGCTATTATCATTAACATGCAATGGTTTCCCTAATCCCTTTTCTCTAAACTTTGACTTACTGCAAAACAATTTTCTATTCATATTATACATTTTCCATGATTATGAATGCAACTTGGGGGCTTAGGTCCTTTACCCAAGGTTTGATCTAATAAAACAAACCTTCATGAATACATAAGCATTTTCTCATAAGATACAACATACCATGGGTTTCAATACACCACACACTCAAGGAAAAACATCTTCATTAAACCAATGGGAAGAGAGAGAAGACAAGAGTTATTTGCAGTTCTAACATAGGAACGAATGCAATCATGGTTTCATCATCACACAATCACTTTCACACAAATGCATCAACCATATGAGAGTATGCAAAAATCTCTATGAACTAACAACATGATCATTCATTTTCTATTATCATATTCACAATTTCAAAACAATATAACATGCCAAGCAACTCCAAAACCACATAGACTCAATCAGACAATCACGTGCACAAAATGAGGTAAAGGAAAAGAAGACATGCAAGGGCGGACATAAGAACAAAGCTGGTTGTCGTCCACCACACACAACACACCAAATTCACACACTACACAATTGTCCTTAATGCATTCTTCCAATAGGAAGGATATCGGTGCATTGCGCACTACACTGAGGATCCTATCCTTTCCACTGGCTTCTTGCACCATTGGACCTACACCACCTCACAACAACTTCTAGGTAGACCAGTGAGATCAAGCCAAAAGGAAAACATAACTATCAGACAAAGCATCTAGGTCAACGCCATGGCTCATAGTTCCTAGAGTATAGACCTACGCAACTAATAGCTTAATGGGTCCACATTATCCCAAAGCGCCCAGTGTTTAAACTTGGGCTCTGATACCATGTGTAACACCCCACCACACAACCCTAGGGGAAGTTGCAATTTACTACACAAACAAACTATTTTTTTTTTGATTAAGAATAAATAACACACAAGTTCACTAACCATTGCCAACCAATCCCCTTAGGTTACGAGACTGAGTTACTTAAACCCAAACGAGAAACAAGAATTAACCATAACATTCAATTACATAAAGCATTAAGAATGCATACATTCCAAATAAGATTAATTACATCAAGAATAATAAATAACACATGATTTCAAATAACAATTAATTTATAATAAGGTTACAATGCTCATTCCCCGAATGAGATCAATCCAATAAACATGATTACAAATTACAAATTCCACCTCGATAATAATGAGGGGTAATCAAATACAATCTACAACTAAAAGGATAAAGCATGACTTGATACAGCATCCCACGAGCTCTCGAACTGGAAATATCATCCACACGAACAAGAAGACAACCCAACGGATTAAGGTGCATGTTCCACCCAACCATGTGATACCTGAAGGCTCACCCCCCATGCTAGGAGATAGTAACCATGAATCCAACACAAGACCATCTACCACTAGACACAGGCTAAAACAAAGCTGAATTGAAACAACTACAACCACAATATCACTTAACACAAAGTTACAGTGCTTCTAGAGAACAATGATCATGAACATCATCTATACACCACACAATATCTGACTGACTGCTGACGTAGGTAGAGTGTCATACATAAATTTCCATGAGTTACCCTAGCTCAACCTTCCTAGGCTACCGGACCCCCATCTTGGGTTACCCTGGCTTGCCTCTACCGGCTGCTGGACCCTCATGCAAAACTATGCGTCTTGTCTCATCTCGAGCATTATCAAACACAAGCTTCAAGAGAGAGGCATTCATTATCTTTATTAGTGTGAAAGATCCCCATTAATTATTTTAGATTATCACTTGATTAAACCCTAGGTGAGTTACCCTGGCACCCCTTTGTGTGCTGGACCCCCACAAAGAGCCACTCCCCTATCGACAACCCACACGGTACAAAACCACAATCCAATGGTTAAACTAGATAAGACGACCTCTCCAATCCAAGGAGGTAGCGTAAAACAAAACCCACTCCAAACACTTGGAGGAATACGAAATACAAAGTCCACTCCTTCCAAAGGAGGCACAGACCACACAAAACCTCTCCTAATCCAAGGAGGCAACAAACAAGGGAAAGTCACTCCAACACTGGAGGAAAACAAAATACATACCCAATCCTTCCAAAGGAGGCACAAACACATAACCCTCTCCTAATCCCAAGGAGACACAAATCCCAAGACAATCCAAATGTTGACTATCATAACAAAAACCCATACAATTAAATGAAACCCTATCTGGAAGACTTCAAGACATTTACTCAATTTGCACAACATCGAGAATGATCAAACATAGCTAGCAACCACTTCAGACAATTTAAATAAACTAATGTTCGAGTTTCCTAAACCCAAGCCAAGCACTAGTATAGCACAAGAATTCAATTTAAATAATTAGCATTATTCGTTCATACTCAAAATAAAACAAATCACTTGACGCCATAGAGAAATTTAAATTAAATATTTAATTCTATTTGCTCATTCATAGATGAGAATTAAAATCATCTTTATAAATAAAGTCATTTGTTTCCAACGTCCACTTTAAATAAATCAACTTTTGCTTCTATTACATAACAATAATCATCTTGAAATAACCTATATTAAAATATAATCAAATTATAAATATACACATAGATATATATATACTTAATGTATACACACACATGTATATAAGTTGAATATATAATTATTATTTAAACATACCAATATTTTAAATCAATTGATTAAAGAATTTCCATATGACAAGTTATTTAATTATTTATTTTTGAAAAAACAACTCTTTCCCTTCCATTCACAATTATAACCAATTATTTAAAATATACTATATATATACAAATACATATATATATCATATATATAATATTCAAATATTATACATGATAAAATATATATATTATATATATATATAAATATATTAAAAATAATACACATTATAATTATATATATAAATATATATATATAATTATATATATAAAATTAAATAATAAACAAATAATATTATAAAAAAAAACCTAATCTAATGCATGAGTTGCGCAACTCAAACAGGGGACGCAGCCCCTGCTGGGCTGTGAAGCTCCCACGCAGCCCCTCATGGGGTCGCTGCCTGTGGGGGCAACGCTGGGCGCTGCCTCCATAGCCAATGCCTCCATTGGGGGCAGCTGTGGGGGCATTCCTCACCCCCCCTCCCAAAAACCCACGGGTTTTCATAAATTTTAATAAAATTTATTTAAAAACAACTTCCCTGGAAAAAAAGCTAGACGAAAAACACATAAATCATTTTGTTAAAAAAAACAATTCTTTTAAATGAAAATATTCTCACCCAAAGCTTATAAACTTATATGCAAAATATAAATGAATATAAATATATTTCAAACTACCCTTACATAGTCATATTCAACAAATTTCTTGAGGAGAAGGTTGAGAAGAAGAATTTAAAGCACAATAATATGCTGAAAATTTTGGGTATTCACACTTGATTGCAGAAGTTAAAACTTTCATTTGAATCCTTCCAAGTTTCTATTGCTATTTTAAACAAATTCTCGTGGGTTTAATTCGAGCCCCAAATAGCTCAAGATTTTCAAATACATAACACGATTGAAACTCATTTCCAAAATGAAAGAAACAAAAT
>VDFB02195233.1:86206-120622 GCA_007258455.2 Sequoia sempervirens | reverse complement strand
GTCTGAAAGCCTTCATGTGGTAATACCATTGTAGGTTTGTGCTTTTGGAGGGGATACTTGTCAAGAGCATGGCTTAATCTGGTCAATCTTGGCATTTGTAGATGCCAGGGTTCATTTTTCATGCACAAGCATTCCTGTTTATTTATAAGAGTTTAAATCCAATGTAAGCTACTTGCTTTAAGAGGTCCAATGAGATTCCAAACACAGATCCAAGATCTAGGTGAGATATACGAGTTACAAAAGTTGCAAGCAAATAGAGAAATGATGTAGAATGCAAATAACAACTATTTCAATAATGAGGATGAAAAGATAGATGGATTGATTACAAAACAAAAGAAATGAACTACAATATACAGACTCTGGGGCCGTCAAATTTTTTAATGAGGAGCTGAGTTTGCCAAAATGAACTGGTGGATTGACTCAACATGTAGGAGTAGTGGTGTCAAGTGAACCACATGATGGCTATGCGAACCCAATTTGATGATGTGTGCTTGTTATTTCTTGATTTACCTAAGTAAATAAAATAAACCATGCAAGTAAACTAAATATAAGATGCAATATATAATTACAACAACACCACCTCCCCTTATTGCAAATTAGTGAAATGAGAAATGGGCCCCAGCCAAATAAACCATATGATTTACCCATGTACAATTATAAACCTCCTAAAGATAGAGAATGAAGAAACCCCCCAAAGAGAGAAAATAAGAAATGTGTGCTGAACAACATTCCTTTCTTTAGGAAGGAGACCCATAGGCAAATGTAAGTCTTCCGAATTCATGAAGGAAAAAGGAGGAAGAAAACACAAGATGAATGTCTATAGTAACTGTACATTGGTCTCCAAGTCGGTGATGATAGGTGCCAAGATCGGATGAGTTGTCCCAGGCCTAGTTATTGATGGTAACAAAAATCTGTGGAAACTGTTGTAGAACAGGAGCTAGAGATGAAGAGAAAACAATTGCCGTGCAACTGCTATCAAAGAGGAAAAACAAGCTCTCAAATGTGTTCTCCATATCAGCAAGAGATGACCAAGATTTGCCAAGCACTTGTCCCACTGAACTGCCTTCAGAAAACAAGGATGGACTTGCTGTGCTGAATCACTAGAAGCTCCATCTAAAGCAATGCTGAACTTAGTAGTTATGGTCATCAAAACGAACATGAGAAGGATGGAAAAAATGACTAAATGGACAAATCACAATTCTTACTCATGATGAACTTAAAAAGAGGTCAAATTAGCAAAACAATGCAAAACTATACGAGCACTCCCCCCCAAAATGGAACCTTATATCAGTTCATGGAGTACAAAATGCCCAATGCATAAACACCCCAGCAATTAGTGTTGGCCCTTCTACAAGCTTGTAAACAATAAGGAGAGTGGAAGTGCAAATGACAACAGATCTCATCAAAATGATATTAAATAGATCACATCGGATTGTAGAGTTTAGAGGAAGCTTTTTCATGCCTTTAAGAAATTGAAAATCTAACACTTTGGGTAGAAGAAATGCCCATTTCGTGCAAGGTGCTTACAAAGGCAATAGAACCTTATCACCAAATTTAGCAGTATAACCAAATTCAGAAACCTCCTTCAAATTTCACAAAATCTGCCAAACTTTGAAACTTGTAAAAACATTACTAAAAATAGAAGATTGCCAAATTTGGTAACTGCTGCCAAAATATAAGAGATTAGCCATTTTTAGAGGAGTTTGCTAAAGTAGGGAAAATAAACAAATTTGTTGGAGGGCTACGTAGGCCTTTGTTGGCATAAGGGTCTGTGGTGGATGAAGGGGCCACATAGGCCTAGCAGAAGTCGTGGTTGAGATTATAGACTGTGAGCCTTGCAATGGCTGCGGGTTTTATAACAGGTCACTGCTGGATATGGGAAACTGTGTTTGCTCTTCTATCTAATAAAACGAATGATTGAAATAATAAACAGAATCAACAATACATACCAGGTAGAGGAGTAAAAGTATATATTTATTTGTACATGAAATTATTACAGAAGTAGACCAAAGATGGTCGGCCAAGGATTAGATTGGATGGGACTAGATCATCCCTCTTTCCCCGATAATGCAAAAATCTTTATTAATGTCCCAGCGGTTGCCAAGAAGAACACAACTGTTGACCAACTGGTTCTTACAACTTCCTGGAAGCCGACAAACAATTAATATATAGTCAGATAACCTATATTTTTGAAACATAATAATAGGCATTGTATGCTGACTACAGACTCTGCCTGTGATGCCCGACAATGTTTTTTTTCAATTTTTCAATTTTTCAATTTTTTATATTAAGTATAGAGTGAACAGAAGATACATATCAAAAAGAGTAGCAGATCTGACTATAATTTCCATCACCGGCCCCCCTGTACATTTTCAAAATATAGATCCCCCATTTACAAAAAAGCCAAGCCCAGATAATTACAGTATAGAAAACCCACCTATACTAACCCATTACAAAATTATCAAAGTGTTTTCATCAGCAGATGATCAACATGCCATCATAAACCTTAACAGAGTGTCGAAAGTATATCAAAGTATAATATCAAGCTGTATAAAATACTAGCACTATATAGCATTTATAAACATTGCAAAATAAAAGGATATGAAGGTGCCAGAAGCAGATAACTATTGATTCTTTGGAGCATCACTTCCATTATGCAGTGCCAACAGAGCTTCAGCTGCATTCTGTTCATCAGTGGATGGCTGCACAACCGGGTACCTGTTACCTTCCTTCTTACTCTGACAACCTGCAATATCTTGCCTGAAAGCATGAAGAGCCCTTAGAAAGACATCAACCCCTGGGTGGTCCTCTGACCACATATGCCCATATCAAGCCTCCATAATATCAATAGTAACCTGCCCATTGTCAAGGTAGTGCCAAAATTTATCCTTGGAAAGCTCCACAGTGATATATACCTGCATGACAACATTGTGGAATATGAGTCTTCTATAAGACTCAGTAAGCACCCTCCTTTTCTCTTGAAATCTGTCCTCATTTCTAGCCTTCCCGATGGACCAAAGAATAATAGAGGAAAAGCATAACCAGAATAATGCAGCAGTCTTTCCCATTTTTGAATTTTGAAAAAGAATCTTCTCAAGAAGTGGCTGTCTATTAGTGTCCCAAATGTCTGGATTATCACAGAACATTTCCCAAATTTCCTTAGCAAAAATGCAATAAAAAAAATGTGTTTAATTGTTTCAGGAGTTCTACAAAGACTGCAGATATCAATGTCATTAAAATTGGTTCTGAATGGCAACCTCTGGAAGATAAGTAACCATCTAAAACATGCAATCTTAGCTTCTAACTGTTTGGACCAGTTAGTCTGAAAAATTGATTGCCAATAATTTTTATTCCAGTTAACCTTCCAGAGTTGATTTAAATGATCTGTCAGATCAATATGTTCCGTGAGCATAGAATACATATCCTTAACTTTTGTTTTGATTTAAAGCTTTGTGATTTAAAAAAAAAGAAATTGTAGGAAAAAAAAACATATCTCCATGCTTACATAGAAGGAGAATATACCAAGATGCCAAGGAATATTTTGTGTAGCCAAGGGCTTACCTTTTTCTTTGCCTCTTGTTCACATTGCTCCAAATTCTACAAATTTATAGGTCAATTCATAGGTTTTGATGCCTTTTGGACGCAATGGTGCAGTTTGTTCTGAGTTAGGAAGCATTGGATGCTGATCTTTCTACCAAACCTTCAATCGTGAAATTTTTAACCTTTGGAGGACAAAAAGAAGCTCCAAATTAACTTGTGGCTCTAATATCATGTAAGATTTAATGTGAATTCAAATGCATGAGCCAAGATCTATAGGTGAGAGGAGACAAGTTACAAAAGTTGCAAGCCAACAAACAAATGGTGTAGAATTCAAATAACAACTAGTCCAATATTGGGGTTGAAAAGATAGATGGATTGATTACAAAACAAAGGAAATATACTACAATGTATAGACTCTAGAGTTGGCAATTCAGAATGGTAAGTTTTTTAGAGGATTAAGAGTTAGCCATAGCGAATTGGTGGCTTAACTCAACATGTAGGAGCAGTGGTGTCGAGTGAACTTAACTTGATGACATGTGCTCATTATTTCCTAATTTACCTAAGTAAATAAAGTACACTACCTAAGTAAACTTAATATTAGGTGCAATATATATGGATATACCCACACTTCCAGTCAAAAATAGGGAAAAACATCTTGAAGGAACTAAATATCCTAGAGTGAGGAAAATATCATGTTGGGCACTTGAACGTATCAAAGTAAACTTGAAGATGTCTTATGAATGCGTAATGGATAAATATATCACTCAATCCAGTGAGGTTTCTACAGCAGGAAATGGGGATGATGCTCCTAGAGAAATAGAGATTGCTAAAGGTCCTTTCTGGAAACGAAAGGATCCTGAAATGGCGGAGACAAGCCCAGCCATGCATGACAGATATTATTTTTTATATAGTTAATTTTATGCTGTGATGCAAAGTTTGCCTTCATGAAAGACAAATATTTCCAAGCATTCTTTGAATTCTAGGCCAGGCATGGACGAGAATTTTGTTATTGGTGCAGGAAAGCAATGAAATCATACTATCTTTGCTTCCATTTCAACATTGGTAATGGTCAGGAAGACATGGATCTGCTAGTCTCTTGATAAAAGAAGTTTATGTCCTAAATTTTAGGTTTACTTCACACAGTCCTAGAGCCAATTTAGTAGAATTGCATAATAAAAGGGGCAAGTTGATGATGTATAAGCTTATTATAAAGGTTAAAGACTAAAGGTAGTTTTAGGTTACTGCCAGGTGAAACACAAATTTGGCGTAATATTATCTACATTTTCTTGCAATAGGCACCATGTTTTATGATTGGTTGCTCACCTATACAGAATGCACACAAAAGAATTGTATTCATTGGTTTGTTCTTTTGAATACTCCTACATGTATCTCTGAAATTCCTAGCTAATCACAGGAAGAAATAATTCAATGTACCTATAATAGATTTACTTAAATGAATTTTATTAACATGATGAATTTATAGCTAGAGGATTGTAACTGAAGTAAAAAAAATTAAGCACAGTAGATACAAACATGTTCTGAATAAAAAGTGAAAACAGAAGCAATAAAGCTTTCTAATGAGTAAGAGCAGCAGTCCAAAATAAACATTTCTAACAAGATAATATGATTGTTTCTTTTACATGGAAGTTCCTCAAAACACAATATGTCGGTACATATTTTATAGTTCCTGAAAAGGTATTTCTTTTTAAGGTGAGACATTGTATGAAAAGGGTTTCATGGGTTCGGTCAAAATTTTATTTGGCGTTGGGTTCATTTTTGGTTCATTCATACAAAAACATTTAAATATCAGAAATATATATATATATTTGCAGCAGTAATTAAGTTCAAAATACACCACATATGGCATCTTATATTATATAATAAACAAAACCACCATAAAATAAAAAATATTACAATGTCAATTAGTCAAACTCAAATGTCATGATATATATTAAAATTAAAAAATAATAATGTCAAGTGTCAAGAATCAACCATGTCATGTCTCCAAAATTACAACACCAAAAACCCTAAAGGAAAATAGAAATGAATAAATAAAATAAATAACCAAATGCATATTACAAATATAAATGCTAAATATTAGCAATTTAATATTACTATAATTGTAATTATCATAAGATAATATTATAATCAAATACAATAAATATTATTATCATATAAATACTAACAATTTAATTATGATTATAACTATATTAAAATATATATATAAACTAATAAAAATAATAATAATATGATAAAAACCATTTCATTAAGAGACAGAACTAAAAGGGCAGCGATTATAACTATAAATGCAGCAATTAACAAAGGACATGGACTGTGGCTATTCGAAAGGTTGTCTCTTTTCATGAGGAGACAAGGAAATATAAATGAATAGGGAATCGGGAAGAGAAGAAAGGTGAGAGGAAAAAGAAAAGGTTAGGAGGAGTCCGACCAGCAAGGAATACACATTGGGAAGAGATCAGAATTAAGGGCCTGTAAACAGGGCATGGATGAGGGGAAAATTATTACAATGGAGGCTAAATCCATCTGCTGCCTACAAGGGAAAGGACAAACCTGACGTGGCAGTAAATTGGACAGGGGGAATAAGACAAAAGGAATAAAACAGATATATATCAGAAGAATTGCGTCTTTCCTTTAGGAATCACAATTGTTGGTGTGAATAAATGTTTTGTACCTAGTTATTCCACTTACTAGGGACTTAGGGGACATATTCACATGTTAAATTTACTTAGGTTGTAAGATTCTTTCTAGAAGGTGTGTGTTGTCATTAGTTGTTATCTTATCCTTTGACAACTAACACATGTGACCTAGGTAGTTGTGTCAAGTTGTCTCATGTCATATAATTAAGACACTTGTCATAATCCTCTGACATCTTGCATATCACCTTGGCTATATAACCAAGGGGTCTCTACTACATTGTACACACAACTATATTGACTCTTTTTGCATTCATTGATAGGAATACAATTTATTCTTGTCATATTGATCTTTTGAGTATTTTGTGCTTTCCATAGGCCTTTAGATCTTGGTTGGCGATCTCCATAGCCAAATCTTACAACAATTAAGAGTATTTGACTGAAAATGATGTGTAGATAAAGGAAAAGACTCAAAGGCAGATCAACAATCATATTAAGGGATAATATTAATAAATATTAATTATTCCCTAAATGATTAGAAGATAATATTAGTTATATCATTAACAAATGGACATGCATCTTGGACGAATGCGTATGATGAAGGGGTATGTCTCACAGCTTTTTGTGGATATAAGAAGAGGGAAACCTATTCTAGTCGATGGAGAAGGAATGAAGAATATATTCTAACAGTAAATAATTTATAGAAATATATTCTCTAAAAATCAGAGCATCGTGGCTGGGAGAATAAGAAGGTTACAATAGATCAAAGGTAAGTATCTTTCATTTAAAATAATAAATAATTAAAGTTTATATATGTAGAGAAAATAATATAATTTGATAGAGAATCATAGTCCCTCAAAATCTGATCACAATAAGGGAGCAGCAAACTGTGGTATGTTCATTATAATTATTGTATGCTGTTGTATGTCTAATGTTTATATTTGTTATTTTTGTGGTATGATCTAACTAAACTAGGGTCTGCAATTATGTATGTATATATATTTTATGATCTCGTAGTATGCTTTGTGTTATTTTGTGAATATAATATAAAACTGAAAGATGAGCAAGTTATGTATTTAAGCATGGTATACATCATAAGTTTGCAGAAGATTCAATACTTATTGATCATGATAACATGTGCATTTGTATAAATCCAAGTTGTCAATCTTGTTCAATATAAGTGATGGATCTGTTCATTGATTTAGTATATAAATCTTTGTGTCTACACTATGGATAATATTCATATGGTTTGACTGTAAATAACTAGTCAAGATTGGGGAGTTGAGGACCTATGAGGAGGGGAAATGGCATGTGGGTCACCCTCTAAGTACCCCACCCATATGGATGGCAAGAGCCACATGGGCCAAGAGGGGTGTACAACTCTTGGGCTTAGAGGGAATGACTGCCTAGGACACCCTACTGTAGTTGTACCCTCAAACCCCTTACATAATTAAGTCCTAACGATTTTGATAAGGGGAACGGTGATAGGATGCCTCAATAGGTACTGCACCCATATGGATGGCAAGGGCCACATGGGCCAAGACGGGTGAACTGCTCTTGGGCCTAGGGTAGAGGGTTTCTTGGGCACCCTATCAGGCCATTATGTCCAAGGAAGAATGAACTAGAACATCTAAAGAAATTCAATATATTTTATTATGTTATTGTCTCTATTTATAAGTGTCTACTAACATATTTGCAAGTCTTAACGGGTAGTTGTATCCATAACCATGTTCTCTTTTAATTTCCATATATGTATTAGAGTTAATATTATCTTGTAAATATCCTCTAAATCTGTTTTGCAGGGGCCTACTCACATCCCCAAAACCAAGGTGATCACTTGGAATTGATAAATTAGGGCAGATTTAGTGTTATCCCAAAAAAGGGACATTACAAACCATCATGGATAAAAAATTATCATATGGGTTTTCAAAAATATCATCATCACCATCCATATTAGATGATGTAGGTACTGGTAAATTAGAAGAACCACAAACAGTGCTACTAGCATTGGCACTAGCACTAGCACTAGCACTAGCACTGGCACTCGCACTCTCATGCTCACTAGTTGGCTCATCTTCAACGTCAAGTGCAACAAAGTGGGAAGTGGAAGCATCCCACTCAATATGCTCTAACTCGAAATCCCACTTCCTTGTAGCCACTTTGTGTGTAAGGAGCTGCAATTTTGAATGCACATACACCAAGTCCTTTGCCTTTTTTGAGTGTAGTTGACTGTGTTTTATTGAGTGGATGAAGGAGTACATACAAAATTAGAGAGTTAAGAGTTACAAAATTTAAATTATAAAATTAAAAGTTAAAAGATGGAAGAATATTTTTTTTTTAAAATTATTTGTGATAAAATTTTGATTGCAAGAAGTTGTAGATGTGTGAATGATTGGCCATGGAAGTACCACTAACTATGATCATCAACCTTATACTTGTCTCGAAGAGCATCAATACTAAAGTCGTTGGAGTGTGCAAAACCCGTGAGCTCAATCCTCATTACATCTTGCATGTAAGGTTCAATGAAGTGTTGCCTTGTACCTTTGATTGACTTCAACATCTTTATATGGGGAAACTATTGTTGACATAGAAAGGAGTTCAATACTATAATATTGGGATTGAATGCAAAGGCAAAAAGATGTAGCAGAGTGGTCATTTTTTCCATCTCTCTTCAATGATTTTGTGTAGTTGTTTGAAGAAAGTTTCTTTAGGATCTTGCTCTTTTGCATTCATGATGGCTTCCGTCTTCTCAATCATTGAGTCAATGCCATCATATTTCTCACCCAAACAAGGCCTATCCATGTCGGTATAACGGATCATGCTCAATATGGGCTCAATGAAATGATAAGATACTCAACACAATCCCACCAAATGTCATTTAGGATCATTTTCTTAACCTTTGCTGCCCTTGTAGTGCTAGATTGCCTCCATATGGACAAATTTGGGCTGATGACCTTGTTAGAAAGTGTCTCATGAATTTTCACAAGTCGTTTCAATACAATTGTGTTGGAGGCAAAACAAATCTCAACAACCTGTTTGAAAAAAAATAAAAATAAAATAAAATTAAGATGAACTTAAAAAGTTTACTAAAGTGAAATATATTTAACTTACCTTTAGTTGTGCCAATTTCGAGAACGTTCTAAATATGCCTTGTGACATATGGTGGTTGGTGACGAACATTTGGATCTCTTTGGCCTCAACATAGACTTGTTCGATTTAATCCATTTTGGTGCCTATTTTTTGTAGTATAAGGTTAAGGGAGTGGACATCACAAGTTGTCTAAATTTGTTAGAATAATACTCAACCAATAACCTAGCCGCTCTACAAATTTCGGCATTGTCTATTATAACCTACACAATATTTTGAGGGCCCACTTCCTCAATGGCTTGACAAAGAATTTTAGCAAAAAATGCACCATCCTTCACCTCCCCTTCAAAATCCATTTCTCTAAAAAACATTGCCTCTTTAGTGGACATTGTAATAACATTGATCAATGGCCAATTTTTTGCATCTTTCTATCAATTGGAAACAATGGACACCCTTGCTTCGACCCTTAGATCCCTTGTGGGCTTCAAGGACTCCTCTACAAACTTTACCTCTTTTTCCAATGAGGTTCTACACACCTTCTCAAAAGCTGGGCCCTTGTACTCTTTTGGAGCCTCATTAATTGCTTTCACCATTTGTTGCCAATATGGTGAGCGAATAACATTGAATGCCAATCCATTCACATAGAGACATCTCACTACGTGTTGATTGACAATCTTTGAAGACTCGTTTTGAAATGCCATTTCCAATGATCCATTTGATCTCTTATGTGTATAGGTCACATGTTCTTCAGGTGTGGAAAAAAATTGGTGGCTCTTTGTATGTAGGTTGAAGATTAGAAGGTGGTGGAGGGGGATTCATCCCTCAAGATCCTTTCTTTAACAAAGGATGATTTGATTTACGGCCTACCGCTTGATCTACTTTTTCTTGCTCATTAATTTATGCCAAGACTTGTGATTCTAGAATGGCTTTACCATCTTTGCTTGGGTAAAATTTGATGCCTAGTCTAGGGATGTTGCACAAATGGCCTTTCACTTGATTGTATGAATTCAAATATCTAACATCACATTCACTAAAAATCCAAACATGACTACCACCATTTGGAAGCTATTGTACCATTTCAACATATTCTTGAAGGGGAGAGTTTGGGTCTGTTTTGAAGCAGGGTTAGCTCACGGAGCTAAAATTGGATGCCATTGTAATATCTATGACAACAAGTTCAAGAAATAACACATTCGAAGAACTAAAACAAATGAAAAAAAATATACAACCTAATTCATTTAAAAAATTAAGCATGTGTTATAGATTCCTAGAAGAATGAATTCAAAACAAAAACTTCAAAAGAAAACAAGAGAGTTCATTTCTAAACAAAAGATGTAAAAAAAATCCACAAACTTGAAAAAACCCACCTCTTCTGTAGAAATTTTCTTATATGATCTCCTTGGCAACAAATGAACTCTTGTAAATGCCAAGCAAGAAAAAAAGTTCAGCAAGGATGAATAATATTTTTGCATTTTCATTCACAATATGAGAAATGAGTTTGTTTTTGTCTTTTAGATGTCTTTTATACCATGTTTTAGCGTTTGTGGGGGTGAATTTCACTTTTTCTGTCAAATGAGAAGTTAAAAAAAAAAAGGTAGCCAAATTCGTTGCTTGGGCATGGGCACCCACCAAATTTGCTGCAAATATACCTAGGTTCGTCTCAAACAGACTTGCAGGTGCTTGAAGGGACCTCAAGCAGCCCCAACTATGGATCTAACCCAAGCTCGTATATGGGCCAAACCATACTCAAATTGGGGGCTAGAGCTTGTTGACCTGTAACACAGCTCTCAAGGAGGCAAAGCAAAGATATATGGGTAGCAATGGGGGAAATAACAAAGTTTGTTCAATTGTGCATTCTCTGAATATTTCTCAATGCCATTGATAGTTTAGAAAAATAGAGCTGTTGAATAGCAAGAAAGAATCAACTGCTAGGAAAACATGATGTGACCAAATTGATCAAGCCATTTTTTATATTTGGGATTCCTCAATTCATTTACAAATAACAATATAAGATAAAAAAATTGGGTTTTTGTCAGAAATCATTGTATTTAGTTCCGTTTAAAATCCTTTATTTTTTTCAGTTTAACAATATGATTCCTTTGTCTTTTGCTCTAGTTTGCCCTGGGTACACCTAGCATTTGTACTTGAGCTTGTACAGGTTCAGGTATGATCCTCAAGCCTACCTAGGGCAAACTCGAACTGGGATCCATAGAATTGGGAGTACCCAATAACAACAGTTTAAATAAACAAAATTCCAACAGGTACAATAAAAAGATATGGTTCTAGTACAAAACCATACACATGTACAATGAATAAAAACATCTTTCTATGGTAAGCCTTATAAATAAATCCCTTTTAGGAGCTGCACACATGTGTATCAACATATTTTGTTTTGAGGAGCTTCCATATAAAAGCAGTAGTCCAAAATGAACATTTCTAACAAGTAAATATGATTGTTGCTTTTATGTGGAAGCACCTCCAAACACTATAACTTGGTGCATATTTATGTGGTTCCTAGAAAGGTATTTGCTTTTTATGGCAAGGCACAATAACATTCGTTTATGAAAGAAAGATGTTTTTATTCACATTGTATGTGTTCATGACTTTGTACTTGTACTATATCTTTTTTTATTGTACCTGCTGTGAAATTAGTTTATTTTAACTAACTTTACATTTACTATCTATATTTATTATTTATTTCTTGTAGATTAGCACTCTTGCATCCTAGTAAATAGAATGAGCTAAACGATTATTGCATTCTTCAAACTAAGATATATAATAAACTAAGTAGTCAGGTTCACCTCCTATCGGGCTAGATCCGGGTACGGTTTGCACTAGATTTGAGTCTCGGTCTGGTTCCTATATGGGTTCCAGTAGGATTTCTACATAGGGGGCCTGGTTTGCCTGGGGTGAACCTGGACGAACCCAGGTGCACCTAGGACACACTTGAATGCAAAGAAAAGGGTTTTTAACTTTTTTTCACATGCTTATTCATTTGGTTTTTTGTCTCCATTGCCTTGTGAAAGAAGCATGTGAAAAAAGAGTCTCTATTGTCTTGTGGAAGCAATATCCCAAGGTGAACTAATTAGGCATTTTCAAAATGAAATTCTACTTAATCTATTCCATATTGTCAAAGTTGATTTTAATAGAAAGAACATTTTTATCAGATTCGCTTGCCCCTTACACGCGTTCTTATTTGTAAGGCTATCCTAAATAAATCTTCCCTTTATAAAACCACTTTATGCTCTTAAGATTATTGATTATTTGTGTCATTAACAACTTGATAATTCTAAAAGAGGCTTTGGCTAGAATCTTATAAGAAAAATTTAAGAGGGTAATTGTATTTCAACCACCTCCTCTCTCACTTATGGAGCCTTCTGAAATGATTTTATTTAGTCTTGCATTGACTAAGGTCATTTAGGACAAGGTTTGAGAATCCAATTAAGGTCTGTCAAACTGAGTAGCTTGGCAAAATCACACAACCAAGTAGTGTTGAACTCGATATTATTATTTTAATACTGAACTTGAAGTTTGAACGATGAATATTTATCATGCATGTTTTAAATGACATTCAAGTTTATGGTGTTTTTGTTGTTTATATGATGCTATGCGATATTCTTATCCTAATTCATGCTTCTAGGCTGCTTATATATATATAATGATTTTTACATGTTTTTTGTATGAATGAACCCAAACCCCAATTTTTTTTTTTTAGCCAAACCCCTGAACCCGAACCTGAACCAGTACCAAAACCGACAACTTAGATAATAAAGCCAATGAGAAGTGATGAAAAGGGACTTTTACATCTCATTGTCATCTTTGATAACCAAAATGAATCCCAACACAATATGATCTATGGATATGTGCTAAAAAAATTAGGCTTCTACTCTTAAGTTATCAAGTTGCTCACAAATGCTACTTACACAACCATATAAATTGTTAAAAGACAAGATTAAGGTTTATATCATCTGTATGTGAATCTTGTACATTTTTGTCCTGTTGAATACACCTCACAATACATCTGACTAAGGCTTCAAATGTGAGACCATTTAATTTAGGTGAAACATACCCAATTGGAGAGCAGGCATTTCAAGATTCCAAGTAGTGCTAGTATTCTTTCCAGCTTGGTTTGAATGCATGAACAATGGATTTTCAAGGCTTTTCTCTAAATATTCAAACCAGAATGAATATCAGCTAATAAACTATTAATAGAATTTTGACTTCTATTGACCTATCTTGGTCACTCATGGACACTGATATGACGTTTATGAGTTTTTCTTCCTTGATATCCTCTGTTAAAGAATTGTGCAGTCCTGGGATCTCCACTCCATTTTTAATGTTGGTTATTCTAACCTGAACATGGAGAACCTGCTTGGCTTTGGTTTCTAACAACCCTTATGGAATTATTACATTTTGTAAGTTTTGATACGAGATATTGTTAGAATTTTGCATAAACAAGAATTCTACCTAGGACCTAATGGCCATGAGCTAATCACAATGTCAGTAAATGAATAAAGAATTTCTATATTCAATATTATGGAGCATTAATTACAAAGCATAACATACAAATATATACCTCTTGGATCATGAATCAAAGGGGTAACATGTCCAAGAGGTACGAGTTTCAGTGTCAATCAATCATTCCCTTTAGATGTGATGCCATTTTGTGCCAATGGTGGATGCTCAACTTTGAATACTAGAGAGAATCCATGCTTATTGAACAATATTTCTTCCCTTAGGAAGAAAGAAACCCAATGGTGAATGTAAAAGATCTTCCCAGTCTAGAAAGGAATATGTGGGAAGAAAAGTCAAAATGTATGTCTTTGGAAGCTATACAATGGTCGCCATGTTAATGTTTACTGGTGCCATGATTAGATTAGGAGTCCCATGCCTAACTAAAGAGGATGATTGCTTAAAACCATGTTGATACAAATGTGCAATGGGTGCCAATGAAGTAGTGTATAGATGTGGAATCTCATTGCATGCCATGTGGTTACAATGCTCATCCCATGAGATGTCTTGCTGTGAAGAATCACTGGAAATCCTCAGTGAAGCAACTCTGAACTTTGTACAAGCAACAAATGAAGGTGGAATCTCAAAGCATGTCATGTGACTACATTGTACATCCCATAAAATGTCTTCCTGTGAAGAATTAGTGGAAGTTCTTGGTGAAGTGACTCCAAACACTATAATGTCAATTGGAGGAGGTGGTAGAATCATAATGCATGTAATGTGACTACACTATTCATTCCACAAGGTTTCCACAATAGATGCTACAATAGGGAGATTGGGCATCAAGAGGAGAATTGTTTAGTGTTTCAGTTTCATCCACATGTTCAAGGTTTGCTAAGGGAACATCCCAATTTGTTGGAGGTTCAAGATCTCCATACAATTGCTTGATGATGGTCATGGTAGCAATAAAGCACTCGATGTGCTCTATGTGTTTTAGGATGTAGAGACCAGGTGTCTCTCAACCCGATCACTGGCCAATAATACTTGAGGTTTTTGTTTTGTTTTCTGAATTTGTGATTTTTTGGTATTTTTGCAATAAAAGGACAAATTGCGATTTTGCAAGAAATGACTGGAAAAATAATATAAAATAATAGATGCGTAAAAACTACAGAACATAGATCAAATCTCGATGCCAGATGGTTTATTAATCTTCCCAAATGATTACAACTGCAATATTTAAACATTCAGACAAAAAGGCAAGCATTTTATTGAAAACCTGGATAAGCTTGCAGGCGCCAGAAAGAGAGACTGAAATGGTACGGCTGAAAGATATGATGCAATCTCCCACCTCGAAACTGATGAAATGTCTCCAGATACCCTAGGCGTCCAACTTGCAGAAGACAGAAGATGAAAAAGCCAAGCGATTTGCTCTGGGAAAGAAGTACGGCCCTTGCTGCAGCAAAGTACGGCCTGTACCAGCAATAAAGAATTCCGTACTTTTCTTGGGAAGTGTGCCAAGCCACTGGAAATGGATCTCTGGAAGTCGCCTTAAATGATAGATGAATATTCTTCTTCAAACCCCTTCCTGAATCGATTCAATAAGCACAACTGCAACCTCTGGATGAAGTTACCCTGTTTGACAATCTTCAACTGATATTCCACAGTCTCAGTATGTCAGATCTTGAAGAGGGAACGTTCCTCAAAACCTGTTGATCTGCAGAAACCCTGGTTTCTCAAACCCCAATGCTCTCAGAGAGAAAAAGATAACAAATTCGAATAATCAACATAAGAGTTCGATTTGTCTTGAGGAAATAAATAGTCTCTCTCAAAAAGTCGACCTTTCTCAAAAGTCACTTAAAATTACATTTAATAATATTAATTCGCCTCTTTTGGACTTAGGCAATAATATTAAAATAAATGGCGTCCCTTTTTAATGAATAAATAATTATTCATTATAATAATAATTCTCCTTTATTATAAAGTATTAAATACTTTATAATATGCCATTAATACTTTAATATTTTAATATATTATTAAAGTGACTTTATAACATAAAGTCAAAATAATAATAATCATTTAATTATTATTAAATGCTCCATTATTCTCCACTGCTCATCAAACTGTCAAACTGGGTCGAAACTGAGCTGACCAGTTGAGCCAGGTGCCCTGCCCAAAATAGCAGCTTTCGCCTGCCTGAACTTACTATAAATAGTAAGTATCTGAAAACCACTCAGAAAGTGTCTGCAAAGGCCCAAACCTGAATCAACCGTTGGAGTGATGTTCCCAATGCTGGATAACTGCCTCAAGTGATCCTCTAAACACTTCTGCCAGCCTACGAGGATCTGAATAATAGGCTAACCTCGACACAACGGTCTTGCCTAGGAAGGGGACATTACATAGGATGTCCTAAAAAACTACAAGATATATTCGTTTGTAGACCATGCTGTTGTAGTTTAAGTAAGCACATTTTTGTTCGTGGTCATTTGGCTTAGGAAGAAGTCAATTGAGATATGGAGTAGATCCTGCTCAAGGCAATGAGTCTTTGTCCTTTATTTCCACAACGAGTAGTTGTTTAAATTTAGATTGACAGAGGAATGGTGGAATGTAATACCAAAAAACATGTTTGCAACCCCCTAGAATGGAACTTTAACTTAGTTCATTATTACAATATACCATTTTTTTTTTTCATAACCCACTCAAACAGATACAAGGTTTGGCACTTTATCGTCACTACATGTTTACAATGCTGATTACATAGAACCCCCCAAACAAGTAGAAGATGACACTTATAATCAATGCGAATTTTACAAGTATAATTAGAGGTGCACAAAGTCCCAAGAAATCTGTTTCAAACATGCAAAAATGACACCATATGTAGGAACAAAATTACACCAGATAGAAGAATGCAAGACCATCTTTCGAACACCTAAAGTTATGCCTTTTTTTCATAAACAGGTTCCCAAGAGGTCATGGGTAGGCAAAAGAAGCTCTGAGGGGCTGTGCACACGACTTGGGGGCAAAAAAATCTTCTTATTCCCACATGACTAAGGGCTACTTCTTTAGTACCTGTAAAAAAGCTTTTCACACAATGTAAATAAGGGTCTTAAAGGAAGGGCCTACTCTAAAAGTCTCTTTTTAAAAGAAACTTAAGTGTGCTAATTTAAAAATATAAAAAATCATTGCCATTTCACTTCATGTGGGTTGAGAGAAAATGGGAAGATTTTTCTATGCCAGTTTAATAAATATGGCCCATGAAGCGCTTGTTGATTTGATAGATAAGGGAGTGCTTTGACTTGATATCCATGTGAGAAATGCAAATATTAATGAATGTGCAGAGTTTAGTGTGGTTGCAGGTGATGAAAGAGTAGAAAGGATGTCAAGTTAATTCATGCTACATATAGAACAGGACCAACATGTGCAGGTGTTGTAACGTATGTTAAAATAGGCAAAGATCAAAGCAGAGATACTCAAAACCATGAAGGCCCATCCAACAGAAATGTTGGCAGCCAAAGCATGTTCACAATTGATAGTATGAAGTATGAGCTTGTAAAGGAGAGTAATTTTTTTCCTTATACAACGATAGTCAAATTTATAGTCAAAATGTGTTTCGTGAATCTCTTGAGCACAATGGCATTCCAAAAATTGCCTATGATGCACCAAAAAATTTTTTTGCAGAAAAAAAGAGAAGCAAATCCCTGTTCCTGTTGGTAAGCTTCCACTTGTGAGATCTACACAAGTCAACAGCTGATCCTAGCTTATTTGACTGTTTAGATCTATTGGCTTCCATTACCCAGAACAGGACTAGCCCTATGACATCATGGTTCTGATACCATGTTAGAATTTTGTATAAACAAGAATCAATCTAGGACCCAATCACAAAATCAGGAGACAAATAAAGAATTTCTATATTCAATGTTATGGAGCATTAATTACAAAGTGTAACATACAAATATATAAACATCTTGGATCCATGAATCAAAGAGGTGACATGTCCAAGAGGTATGAGTTTAACTCTCAATCACTGCCAATTAGGAGGTGAGTTAACTCAATCTAACTGAGACAGAGGTGGCACCTAATTGTTATCAATCAAGGATTGATGAGGCAGTGGTGGCATTTGTGTACCTCAAATCTAGGTGAACACATGTTATTATTATCCTAGGTGAGAATAATTAAATATTCCTATTATCCTAAGTAAATAACTAGGTGCAAAACTTTATTTAGGAGTAACATTATCCTAGGCAAAGTAAAATATTTACACCAACAAATGTAAGCTGGGCTACTTGTCAACTTTAAGACTTCAAAAAGTACGATGGCGAGTTTGGAAGTATGTGCATCTGTTTTAGACTGTCCATATGCACTATGAATATGTAAGACTAGATATAAAAGGCTGTTGTGATGTCTTTGTGTTTCTTGTTTTAGTGAATTAATTTCCGTCTTTCACAATTTTATTTTTTCATAACTCAATTTTCCAAGATACACATGCCACATTTCACTGCTTAAGGGAGGTTATGCTAACTAGCTACACCATTTGTCTCTTGAATTGGCTGATATTTTTGTTCTGATGTCTGGAATGTTTACAGACAGGTCATTGAACAGCAGGGGAACTCTCCATTTATTTTAAAGAGCGCAGATGTGTGTATTTATGAGGGAAAGAAAATAGTGAATACTGGACAGTAGGGTGGTAGGAAAATCTAGTGCAAGGAGTAGAAGTTGAACGTGTAGGGGTTAAAAGTATAGTGAGATAAAGTTGGATTAAGCACTGGATAGTTAAAAACACTGATGAGGAAGAAGCAGCAACTAGTAAAGGAAGAGGAAGCTAGCCTTACGCTGTCATTATAATGTTATAGGACAATTTTGGATTTCTGTAAAATTTCTTCTTAATATTTGTTTTGCAATGTTCCAGCATGATTAACTGGAATCTAATCATGGTTTAAATAAATATTAAATTCAAGAGAACTTCTGATACCAAAGTTTTTTGGCATTTCTATATGATTTACATTGCACTTGGTAGCTTTTTTGTGTTAAGAGAGAAATTTTCTTTTGACCATAAAGGTTTTTCAATTTCTTTCATCATTGTTCACCCTAAATTCTAGCCAGAATTTTGCCCCAAACGATTAAGAGCTACAATAGCTCCATATATCCAGATACTTAGAATATAGCTATTTTGATTTGCAGCCTGTCCTCAAGCAGCTGATTGCTGATGCTAGATTTATGTGCTACTTTGCAGGTTGTGAAGCCCTTGTTACAAGAAAGGACAAGAAGGAAAGTACAGGTGTTGCAAGGTTGTGGAAGGGATGAGTTATTGAAGGTATCTTGACTTGAACACACTACAGAATTTTGTATTATGTTTTGGCCTATAAATTGTGGAATTATGAGGACAGTTGTAATGTCACTTTCAGAAGACATGGTAGACTCCACTTTTTAGGTTTTATAGAATCTAGATAAATTCCTAGTAGTAACTTTCTTGTAAAATGCCATATTTGTTGGCTGTTTATCTGTTTGACTAGCATGCCTATGATCTTTTTCTGGGTTTGCCTCTGAAACATTAACAGGGGCAACATCTCAACATGAAGCAAATAGGGCTGTTTATCCTTTTTAGATCAGTCATATAGGAATCACGAATGATGGCTACATAAGTCAATTGTGATCACTTCATAGGATTTCCCCCTGTTTAAGCCTCATTGACGGAGTCTGGTTTTATGTTCATGGTTTGAATATTTTACATATAAATTCTTGTTATAACTTTTAAATTTCTTTTTTTTTTTTTAATGTTTAACTTGTAAAATTATTAGCACTATTATTTGGTTGTCCATTCCTTTGGCAAGCATGTTTGTGATTTTCTTTCAAATTCTCTTGCTAGGTTGTTATAGAGGCAATCTATCCAGCATCAAGCAAATAAAGCTCTTTATCTTTGTTAGAGTAGTCAAGTAGGATACAGCCAACGGCGGTTAAATTAGTTATCTGATAAAGCCTCGGGCTTTCCTAGGTGTAAGTCTTGAGGAGGGAAAATCATCAACTCGAGAATGTGAAAAAATGTGCATCTGGAGGGATTATTTTGTTTCTAATGCAATCCAACAAGAGACTTTAGTTACAGACAAATTATGAAGGTTAGAGTATTGTTCTGTTATTCATTTCACCACCACCAAGTGACTGCAGCCATCCAAGTCTCATTTTAATTCTTACATTTCAACAGATTTCTATTCTTCTATTATGTTCGTATACTTGATTGGCTTTCAACATATTGGCCATTGGGAATTCCTCGACTAATTGAAAGAATAAATTTTCATTAGTTTGTTATTCTGATGTTGGTAAGTTGTTAAACCATCACACTTTTTGTTTTGGAGAAGATACTGATGCATACTATTCATTATTGCATGATATGATGATGATTTGGAATTGAAAAGTTTCCGTTTGGTGCTGGAGTTACAATCATACTTGCAGCTTACTTTATTTATATGAATTATGCAGTAACCATTTGACTACATACAGAATTGAATATCAGGACGGAATGTCTGTTTTGAACACAATTTAAAAATGGACTAAATGTTAAAAATAAATATTACTCTGAAAATTGGAAAATGACTTTAAAATTGAGTTGAATATTTCAGGGATTAGTATAATTGTAATTAAGCGGGTAGGAATCAAAACTAACTCTCTCTCTCTCTCTCTCTCTCTCTCATTAAGCATCCTTTTTCCTGTATGCTTTATAATAGTTTTAGATGAGGTTACATTTTCCAAGACAATTGAGCTATCGTTATTGATGCACAAAATTGTTCTTTGCAGGTAATGGACTATGACGTTCTGCCTCATTTCTCAAGGCAGGAGGGGTCTGGTTCATCCAGACGTAATAATGATCAGACAATAGATTGTTTTTCTCCAAATCATCAATTTCATTTAGAACTTTATGACTACATAAAGCAGCAAGCATCTATTGTGAAGCCTGTTGCACCTGCCAAGATGGGTTCATTTCATGTGGATGTGCCAGAGCAGGATGATGAAGGAACAGTGATCATACAGACTATTACAACTGCATTGCATAATATGGGTGATGAATCAGAAGTTGAGAATGGTATTGCTAATTTAAAAGTAAATGGTGACCAATCTCTGAGATTACAAACGACAGGTAGTAGAAAGCAGGTTCAAGGTTAGGTAAAGTGCATTGGATATTCAAAGTACATCATGACATAACTTGACTCAGAGTTCAAGTCTTGTTGTGGATTCAGGATTTTATCCTTCCTATCAGGGATAAGATTGATAATTTCGAACAATCTCCAGCATGACAATTTCTTCTCCAGGCTCGCATTTTGCCCTACTAATGTATTGTAGTAGGTTGTCTATTTTTGTGGAAGTATTTCCAACTTTAAAATGGAAGCCTTGTTTTTCCTACATGAATCGAAGTTGGTGGGAAGGAAATTATATGATAAATTTTGACAAAAAACTGTTGCTAGATAGGCTTCTTTGGAAACTTGGGGAAACCAAAAAGAGGCCTACTTTAAGCAGCTTCAAGATTTTCACTACTATTGGGATTTTAATATCCGTATTTTCTTTTGCTGGCAAAATACCACACATTTTGCCATGGAGACATTTTTGAGGATGTACAAACACCTCATGTATGGAGAGAACGTTGAAAGATCTACTGGTAATCATATTATAGAAGTGTGTTGCTTCTATGCCAGCTGATTGTACGACTGTTCATAATTCTGCATTTATTCTTTGCACAATTGGTGTTTCTATGAAATTTGCTAAAGAGGCATGGTAAAGGCTTCAACTATGGCTATTAATTGAAAAAAATAGTTGCATAATTTATAGAAGCAACACAGAAAGAAAATTGCAGTCTCAGTAATGATGCTGGTTTTTCTTGACACATTTACTAACCATGTGTTGTCTCAAGTCTTATGGTAAATGTTGGCTAGTTGATTTCACAAATCAAAACCCTCAATTTTAACCTGGCTAGCACTATTTTTCGAGTTTCTTAGCAGTCCATCTGACAGTTGTTTTATTGGGAAGACAGCTAGCTACTTTTGCCGGTAAGACTCATTAGACAGCACCCTACAACTTAATTGATCAACACAAACCATAGTTCCACGGGGATGGGTCCCCCTCAAAAAATGAGCCTTTTCAGAGACAGGGATGTTTCCAAGATGCGGAGATGTCAGGGAAATGTCCCCCCGCCATCCCCCCGTTTTGCCGCCGCCTCTGAGACGTTTCGCTTTTGAGGAGACTTTTAGACGTCTCCGAGACTTCCTGACATCCCCCAAAATGCAAGTCTTCTAGATGTGCCCTTTAAAATACAATAAAAAATGATTTAAAAAAAAAAAAAACAAAAGCTAAAATTTATTCGTGGTAGTCTGGTCGAGCTACAGAACAGGCGAACTCCAGGTACGAGGGTTGTTTTGGTTTATTTTTTTGACATTTTGTATGCTTTGTTGGATGTCCATACCCGTCCAAAGTAGCTCCCTGCGTTTCATGCTTCGCTGGATGCCCACACTCCATACCCGTTGATGCAAGCACAGGAGGCATTTTAAGTTTTTATTTTTTTAACTTTTATGCTTTGTTGGGTGTCCTCCATCTGCCGTCCATACTCCATAGCTATCCCACCCACAGGAAGGCACGACAGTTCTAAACGAAATGCCTCAAAGAGATGTCATCGCGTGGGATGCAGTCTCTGTGTCCCACGCGATGACATCTCTTTGAGGCATTTCATTTAGAACTGCCGTGCCTGCTTGCATCGACGGCTAAGAGTCAAGACAGCATTTTCAATTGATAAGTAGGAGGTATTTTCCACAGCATGTCAAACTATGATATTGCTATCAGGATTCGACCGTGTAGTTTTCGAGTCAAACTCATTGACCTATGTTTCATGAGTAGTGGTTCACAAGAACTCATCTCTCATGATAATGAATGGTCCACTTAGCACTCATTACATCTAGGTGATGCTCACAGAGGTGAAGCACTGGGCCGTCCCGGGAGGTCACCCATCCTAGTATTGCTCCATCTCTCATGATAATGAATGGACTTAGCACTCATTTCAATGTTATGCATTTTATTTTTTAATTTTTTAGTTGATACTATCAGCAGGAGGATGCTGGGAAAGGTTGTGGAATTTGGCTTTACAACTAACAGTGTAAAGCCAGATTCCACAACCTTTGTCAGCATCCTCTTGCCTGTAATAAAATTAAAAATGGGGGCTTTGGAACAGGGTATGTATTCCACAACCTTCACTAATTCAATGAAATCATTGCAATGTGTTTAAACTAATTTTTCAAGTACTATATATATTTCAGCGCACCGCTCCCTGCCGCCTACCTGCCGCTGTCCCCCTGCCGCCCCCAAACTTAGACCCACCGCCCCCACCCCCCCGAAACGCGGCCCCTGCAATCCCCGTCCCTGTACCCGAAACTCCGTGGAACTATGACACAAACTTTGTACACTTACAATACAGTCTGAATAAGTCGCAATCCCTGATGGAAATAAGGTAAAATTAGTACTTATGTCTACATGTTTATATTGTCAAGTGCACATTAGCAAAAAAGAATACAGCTTTAACCAGAGGAAGTAAACACACACAACAGAGAACAGAACAGCATTTGACCTCGAGAGAACCCAATAAGGAGAAAACTCTAGAAAGGTGAAGTATTTCTTCATCTCCACTGTGTCAGCAATTTTGTAGGTTCCCTGCCTTCCAGAGGCTATCATGAACATTCTTATGTAAAGAACATGCCCGAATACCTATACAAGTTCTGCAACTTGCTCTTAGCATTTCCCCACTCTGGCTGGAGTAATGCAAATCTTAAACGAAATGCAACCAACCTTTATTTACAAGAGTTCCTAATGGATCTTGTACATCTTCCTCGTCTTCAAAGTTCAAGAAGGAAGCTGGAAAGACTCGAGAAGGAAAGAGACTTTTGTTGCATTATGAAGGTGTTGAAAATGTAAAGTCTGGAAATTCAAAACATTCTCCTAGGATATCAATGGTTATGTAACAAGAAGTCTATCAAGCATGCTGGATCAATTTTTATAAAAAATATTATTAATTAAAATTTAGAAGCGTTGTATATTGGATTTAACAAATTGATAATTATCAAAATAATTATTAGTTAAAATTTTACAGCATTATTTTGGATTTAACAAATTAATAATTCTGAAAAAAAGTGCTGGCATGCGGGATAGACACAGGTTCACCATTTTGGTTGAAGCATATTTTTTTCCTAAATTGTTAATGAGTTTATTGTAGATTTTAGGTCCCTTAAAAGTTGCATCTTCCTAAGCAAGTCCCAAAAGTCTGGTTTTATTGAAATTCCCCTTGTCGACTTTTCAAAAAGTAAAAGGCAATCAAAATTTGCCCCCAAAACAAAATTGTGCAAGCATCAAAGCCCGTATTCGGGTTTCCAGACTTCCTTTGCAAAGTTGAAGAACATGCAAACTTTAAATTCCAAGCCGTCTTTGGTCCTCTCGAACCTTGCAAAGTTTCTTTCTGCTCTTCATTCGCATTAGATTGCTAGAGTTTTTACGATAATTTTTTCTTGCTTTCTCGTAGAGTTCATTCTAAAACTTACTCATAGATAAACGACACCATGCCTTTCTCGCTAAGGTTTTGATCTTTTTGCAATATTTCATATGTTAATCCTCAATTAAGTATGCGCTAGTTTTAGTCCATCTACACGTGACCATTATGCTCTGAAAACCCCGCTCAAGCAAAATGTATTGGATTTTCCACTCATTTTGTCGAGACTTATCTTCATGATATTGACACCATTGATATCACGGATAAAATTTAAAAGCGAAGGCATTCAACCCCATTTGTTTATTGAATCATAATATGCACCTATGTCATGATGATCTTACAAGGTCTTCGAGGAATAATTCGTTGAAGTGGCACAATTTTGATGTCGAGGATATACAAAAGCGGACTTAAAGCCATAGGATTTTTGTTGGATTCTTTACCAAAAGTTGCACAAGTATGCAATAGGCATTATGTCTTGTAATTGAGAGGAGTCAAAACTTCATTGGGAGAAACCATTCCCAAATTCCACCTTGTCTTCATCTAAATATCCTTACTTAGACTATCCAACATTTTGGAAGAGAGATACGAACAAATGATTTTAGGACATAAAACAAATCATCATTGAAACAAAAGAGGCAAAGGAATCATAGTGATTTTAATGAGGCCCTTTAAGATATTTTTACATTACCAATACAAATCATTTGCCAAGGATGTGAGCTTAGTCATAGGTAGGTTTGGCTAGTAGCACAATTCAAAACAAAATTGGTTGAGACTACAATATTGGAAGGGTTCTCATGTTGGAGACCTAGGTTCAAATCCTTTAGTTGAAATTGCAGTGCCAAAGTACTTATTCTATAGTATCCTTATAGTTGGAGTTGTTTCCTTGCATGTTGAAATTTAAGGTCACAGAATGAACTTGTTATAAAAGGGTTGGACCTTGAAATTAAATCTCCACAAAATAGTCTACATAAACAATGTTGGAAGACTTAAAAAGATGTCTTTCTTTTTCTTCTATGCCATAGTAGATCATTTAACAACTTGACAAAAAGAGGTGCAAACTCTACAAATTGTATGTATATGTATTATTTGATCAAAAGGAGGAAAATGTATATCTTATATCAATAGTAAACATTAAGTTTTCATAGTCCATGAGATTGATTCAAGAGCTTTTGAGAAAAAAATGTTTCAAATCACACTCCACAATCCATCACAAAGATGAGAAACAAATGATAGATAATAAGTGGATTACTATAAAAAAATAGAATTTAATAATTTTTTGGTGGTTTAAGTTGAAAGAGATGAAAAAAAAATCAACTAATAATTACAATCAAGGATTGATATTAAGAATCTCAAGTTGAGTGAAAGAGAATTGTGATAAAAACATGCAAACAATCATGCTATGAAGAAGTTGTTTCATTCAATTAGAGTGTGGATTTGAACATTGTACCTAGAGGCTTTTGAAATGTGTTTTTGGTAAATTGTTGATAAAATTTTGCTAATAGTTGATTGATGTTCATCAATTCTTGTTAGTGAGGCATCAAACAATAGCTCAATACTAGATTGAAATTGCACACTATATATGTAGGAATATTATAGAGGCCATGCGAATGAAAAATTACATAGTTATATACAACTTGTTCTTGTATGCGAAAAAATGCCAGTCATTGAAAGAGAATGGATCATGGAAAGATTTATAGGATGAGACTATATATATATATATCCTTTATTTGGATTGACATCAAACAGTAGCTCAATTTTGAATTGAAATTGCACACTATATATGTAGGAATATTGTAGAAGCCATAAGAAAGGAAAAATACGTCGTTATATAAAACTTATTCATGTATGCAAAAAATGCCACCATTGAAATAAAATGGATCATGGAAAGAATTATAGGATCAAACTATATACATATGCTTTATTTAAAAGATTGTTGGGTTGATTGTGCAGATGATCTTGAGGGAAGGAAAATAGATTATAGTGGAATTGATGAATAAGGGATGCTCTCCCTTCAAATCTAAATTCAAACGCTTTGAAAAGAACAAAAACTAATGTGCAAAAATTTGCAACAAGACTATAGCTTTTATATTCAACTTCTTCAGCATGGTCTTTTTTCAAACTTTAGAAATGCATACAAAACCCATTGAAAATCTAATTACAACAAATAAATCAGTCTCATGGATTGATGTACATCAATATAAATGAGTTTCAAATTGATCTATGATAGGAAATTAACATACTACATCAAAAACTCTTTTCCTTCACATACAAACTCAATCCACAACTTGTAGTGGCAATCTTCAACCTGCAGTTGTTCTTGTCTTGCACAATGATCTCAAAACTTCAAATCGCTGTCTTCAAACCTTCATACCTGCAAAAAAAATGACTTCCAATAGCCCTTGAAGAAAAATCTATGCCTTTCTCCTTCCACTCTCCCTTTTGGCCTACAACAATGAATCCCTCCTCTTTTGCCATGCCTTCCTTTTTGTCATTTTCATCCAAAATGTAACTCCCAAGAAATGCAATGCCTCCCACTTGGAATAAATCTCAAAAATCAAGAAATAAAATATTAAATATGCATTTAAAACCTCCAAAACACTCCCAGGAAAGATTAGACCAAAAATAGATGCATTATGGCTTTTCCACTCCACCCGAATAGTGAATTGAATAAAAAAAGTTGAACCATTTTCTCTTGGGTGCCCAAATTCTTCATGCAACAATTGAGGAACATTAAATGAGTTGCCATAACTTGTAACTCCCTAAATCCCACACCCAAGAAGGCATCTTTGAAGATTTGACCTTGCTAAAAAATGAGTCCAAATCACCATAAAACTGCAACATAACAACTTGTCCAAATATTTATCAAATAATTTAGGCCTTATTACAAAAAATTATTCACCTACAATATTGAAAGATCAAAATTAAGCAAAAACTTAAAATTAAATATTTTTGGTTGATGCAAGATTGCTAGTCAATGTGGATGCTCCTGCATCGGACACCTAATGTAGAATTTTTTTGTGATCTTGGTCTCACAAAATGAAGTTGAATGGTAGAACCATCCTTTCAGGTTGTAAACAACCTTCAACAAACTCCATTACTGAATTTGGTACCACCAATGAGTTTTTTCTCCTCTTCTAGCACCTAGCCGGAACAAGCTTCCTTCTTTGGCAACTTTCTCTTCACTGAACCTCCTGAATGTGGAATCATTTCCACTATAAATTGACCACCTCCTCTAAGTGTATATCACACTCTCCTCTGATCTTGTGGGATTCAACCCACCATAATCCGTCTACCTCCACCAAATTGCACTCGCACTAAACTCTACAATACCACACAAACCCTTCTTTGCATACCATACATCACTAGCCAAATCTTCTTGAACTAACCCATCCATAAATTGCAAATCATCATCATTATCAAATTTAATAAAATATGATTTACTATTTTCTTTTGCTACAACCTCATCACACTCACATCCTTCCTTAGAATAATATTTAGAATTTTTTTTTTTTACCTTAGTTTCATTCACTACTACAACTTCAACCTTGTCTTGAACATGATATGCCACTGTTTTTATGCCTTTAGAAAGACATTTCTGCTGCAAATTGATCTTCCACATTCAAAACAACATTAGGACAATAATATTGAGATTCATTATCCATGTTCTCTAACAAATAATCAAGCTCTCTAACCAAGGAATCTTCATCTTTAATACTTTCAAAAAAAGAATCGTTGGAAAACTCCTCTTTTACCTTCACCTCTTGTTCCCCAATTTCAACCTTCTCAAATTGATTCATTACTGCATAAAACTTATCCATTTCTACATTCTGACCCTCATCAAAACATACTTTAAAATTTGATTTTACCTTATTGCTTGCTGCTGCAACTTTCACTACTATGTTTCTTTCTTTGTTGTCACTAATCGTATCACTCAAACACAAATCAGACTTGGTTCTAACCTCATCAAAATATGATATTCCTCTTTTCCTTACTACTGCAACAAAATTTTCTGCCTCATTCTATCCATCCCATTCATATCATTCACATGCAAACTAGAATCATCGATGAACTCATAAAATGCAAGTTTTACCTTTCCTTTAACTATTGCAACTTGGTTTTCCTCTTCTTCAATTTCCTCCATTGTACTCAACTCTTTTGTTTCTACTACAACCTCTATAATTTCCTCCGTCATGTCTTCCAATAGACATTCCTCAGCTTTAGGTTCATCAATTTCTTCGTATTCATCCTCTTCTTCCTCCTCTATGCCACTTATTTGACACCCCATTGCATCTTCTTTCTTTCTTGCAATCAAAATATCATTAGAAGGATAATCAAAATTACCTTAAACTCTTCTCTTTTCTTGTTTTCTCCTTTCAATCTCTTTTCTTAACTCGTCCACTTGTCACTGCAATTTTATCATCCCAACTCTTATTTCTTCTTGCTCTCTCTCTCTCTCTAATTCTCTCTCTGATTTTCTCAAGTCCAAGAATTTTCAAAATCCATCTAATGACAAAATTCCTTTTCTTCTTTCTCTTTTCCATTTTCAAAGCCTCACAAAGCCTCAACACAAATATTCAAATCATCAAGTTTTACTTATGTAAATTGCCTCCTTCAGTAATCTATTTACAAAACCCTCTTTTAATATTCACCAATATTATTATAAACTACCTCTTTCAATGATCTGTTCACAACCATGGGAACCTCAATTTTTCAAACCATTTGAAAATGTCTTTTTGCAGGTTGCACATCCATCTACAAACAAAATGCACACACTCTCCACCCTCAGGTCTCGGTGCAAACTACCTCCAATCGACGTTTCTACCTGCACTCTCAAGAACTCCCACTTTGATACCACTGATGAATGAGGGATACTCTCCCTTCAAATATGAATTCAAACACTTCAAAAAGAACAAAAACTAATGTGCAAAAATTTGCAACAAGATTATAGATTTTATATTCAACTTCTTCAACATGGTCTTTTTCAAACTTTAGAAATGCATACAAAATCCATTGAAAATATAATTACAACAAATAAATTAGTCTCATGTACTGATGTACATCAATATAAACAAGTCTCAAATTGATCTATGATAGGAAATTAACAAACTACACCAAAAACCCTTTCCCTTCATATACAAATTCAGTTCACAACTTTTGACAATCTTCAACTTGCAGTTGTTCCTGTCTTGCACAATGATCTCAGAACTTCAAATTGTTGTCTTCAAACCCTCATACCTTAAAAAAAATAGGTTTTCAACAACCCTTGGAGAAAAATCTATGCTTTTCTCCTTCCACTCCCCCTTTTGGCCTGCAACAATGAACCCCTCCTCTATTGCCACACCTTCCTTTTTTTCATTTTCATCCAAAATGTAACTCCCAAGAAATGCAACACCTCCCACTTGGAAGAAATCTAAAAAATCAAGAAATAAAATAGTAAATATGCATTTAAAACCTTGAAAACACTCCCAAGAAATATTAGGCCAAGAATAGATGTATTATGACTTTTCCACTCCACTTGAATAGTGAGCCAAATAGAAAAAGTTGAACCACTTGCTCTTGGGTGCCCAAATTCTTCATGAAACAATTGAGGAACATTAAATGAGTTGCCATAACTTGTAACTCCCCAAATTCCATGCCCAAGAAGGCATATTTGAAGATTCAACCTTGAAAATTCTACAAAGATGAGTCCAAATCACCATAAAACTACAACATAACAACTTGGCCAAATGTCGATCAAATATTTTAGGCCTTATTACAAAAATTACTCACCTACAATATTGAAAGCCCAAAATAAAGCAAAAACTTAAAATTAAGTATTTCTGGTTGATGCAAGATTGCTAGTCAACCATGGATGCTCTTGCATCTGTAATGAATCTCCAATATATAAACTCATTAACTTTGAAGGAGACATCAAAATAGTGAAAAATGCCAATAATAATTTCTTATCTTCTAGGTACATGCAAGATATAATTTTCTTGAAACCACTTATATCCTTGATCACAAACCATAAAGAAGTGTGGAAAGGATGAAGACCATGTTAATAGGGCCCTTTTGTGGCTTGACCATAAGATAGTAGAATGAACAACGAGAAGAATTTAGGAGGATGACTGCCAAGGTTAAATGTCATTGAGAAGCTTAATGGTTAGATATTAGAGTTGTGGAATCTCAAAATGGAAGATCTACTTGTAGGCTAGGACCAATGTGATGAGCACATGATGATATTGAGGGGGTGGGGAGAGGGGTGAATCAATATCAAACAATCTTTTACTTTTCAAAACTTAACCAATCACAATAACTACATATATGTAAGATCTAGCAATTAAGAACACAAAGAGAGCACACAATTTATGTGGAAACCCTTGTGGGAGAAAACCAGGCAGTGCTTGACATTATAGCGTAACTTTTTTATATGTCAAAATTTAATTTAATTTTTTTTTTGTTGGATCAAGAACTTCAATATCTGGTGCAATCATATTTTTCAATTTTTTTTTTTTGATAATCTTCTATTTTTCCACATGTGAAGAACAAAGAAATTAATTTTAGATGAAAACCTATGTTTAATAAAACTTAAAAACAAATGCATAACAAAACCAAAACATATTAAAAATTATATTCATTGGATAGCTTGTTAGGGAACACCATAATCATTTTCAAAATAAATTTTAAATGAATTCATTTGATCCCAAAGCTAAATCAAAAGTGATTTTTTATGACATTTTGATAGGTGTAAAGGAGATGCATTTATAGGTATGGTTTAAAACTAGGAGTTCTATCCAAAGGGGGTTTGATCTAAGATTTGATCAAACCCTCTTCGATTGGAATCCTTAAAATGGAACTTTTAAGGCTTAAAATAATTATATTTTCTAAAAATATGTGATTTGGCTAAATTCCGTTCCTCTCGGGGAATTTATAAACCACTATTGTGAATGACACCCTACACATATGTAAGATCTAGCAATTAAGAACACAAAGAGAAGCACACATTTATGTGAAACCCTTGCGGAGAAAACTAGGACAACATTTGCTTATGTATATTAATCTTCTTCTTGTTGTAGGCTCCAATCTACTATTAAAGTCTCCAATCTCTATACAAATTGAGCTCCAATTTAGCAAGAGGCTCCAACCTCTATTTGATAGGCTCCAACCCCATACAAACTGAGCTCCAACCCAACAAGAAACTCCAACCTCTATTTGATAGGCTCCAACCTATTAATATTTCAATGGCTGATATAGTATGCTTCATCACATGATCTTCCTCTCACAAATATGATTACAACTCACACAATATTCTTCTTCCTTAAATTTGATTGCATCCCACACAATATCTCTCTTTCTCAATTTTGATTACTACTTCTGATTTTGTATGATGTAAGTCTTTCCCTTTCAAATTAGGTTCACACACAATATCCTTCACAAATCTGAACTCAATTCACAAACTATCTTCTTTCACAGATATGATCCAAACCATGCACACTTCTCTTTCATAAATCTGATCCAAACTTTGTCAATATCTTCCATCAAAATTGGTTACTATGTATATCAAATTTTCTTTATAAATCCACTCATATATTTTTCATTCTATCACACATACTTTCTTCTAGAATAGATTAGAATTGCTCTTCATTTTTCTAGCTCTTCTTTATCTTTTTATTTTCTCTTTTATTTAAAAATTATTCATTACTTTCTTGCTTTGAAATATTGCTTTTACTCAAATTTTATATGCTCTTCAAGGGAGACATCTTTATGAATGTACACGGCCATTTACAATGGACATGTCAACTCCTCAACAAATTGCACCTCTTCTAGAATTTAATCGCTTCCTTTTAATTATTTTCTATTACAAATCTGGGCACTACTTGTATGAATCATAACCTTTATTATTTTTCTTTCTTTCAATACTAGTCACTGCATTATTAATCACTGCCCTTTAATCATTGGTTATTTATTTTTTGATTATATTTTAACATAGGCGATTAAGTATTTATTGTCTTTTTCTGGTATAGTCACAACCTTCATGTAAATTGTATGGTTGGCTAGCATGAGAGTATGGGTCAACCAAACATAATTTTATTTTAATATTGACACATATATATGAAGGTCGGCCTAGATAAATAAGTTTAATTTAAACTTCAATACCAATGGAGGTTGACCAACATAGATATATAAAGTTAAATCTTGAATTTAAAATTTACAACCATCCTTCAATTGTCCTTAGAAGAGAGTCAACCTTGATGGAGATCAATCTCCTTATCCTTCACCGAATATTCTTAGACATAGATGTCTTATAACAACCATAACAATCACTGAATGATAATGATAATATATTTTCCTTCTTTGACATCAATGACATCCATTTCCTATATTCTCCCTTTGACATCGATGACAATATTTCCAACACAATGGTTGTAGTTGTTGGTCAAATTACTTGATGATGAAAGGTGAAAGGTTGAAACTATTGAATGACTAGACATATTTGAAGCGATCGTAAAGTTTGAGGAGGATGGAAAAGATGTCCATTAAGATTCCTTAAAATTAGATTCCTCCAATGAAGAAGGTAAAGTCATGCTTGTAGCATCGTCATGTACACATAAATGCACTCATCTCCAATTGATTGATTTAGAAGCATCTTGTCACATGACTCCTCATAAGGATTGGTTCTTTAAATATGAGAAATTTGATGGAGGTGATGTCTTCTTTGCTAGATTAGTTGTCATTGGTTTCAAAGGTGAAAAGACATAGTTGTCATTGATGTCAAAAGTCAAAAGACATAATGTCATTCATGCCAAAAGTGGCTTGAGAAATGGGTGTTGGGTATGTGCACCAAGTTGCGACACAAAAAAGATGCCACTTTTTGTTTTTTTAATCCAAAATGACTATTTGGTGAGCACCAAATTTGACACTCACCAAATGGCTCGGATGACCAAGCCTAAGGCTCAATATTTGAAAATGCAACTCATTTGGCGAGTTCAAAATTGGGCGCTAGCCAAATTATCATTTGGAGAGCGCCAAATGTGAAACATGACTTTTGGAATGCGTTTTTTGAAATCTTTCTTTTATTCTGTCTTTGTCTTTCTCTGCCTCTGCCAGAGAAACTATATACGTGAAATACACATTTAAGTATAAGTTGACATTCACATATGAACATTTACTTTCTTATAATTTAAGTTATATTTCATGTATATAGTTTCAAGATGTTTGAGAGTGGTTTCAGATCTCTTGGAGTTATAATGCAAATTTTAGTTTTTGGAAGATCTTATAATTTTTTAGTCGTAGTTAAATTTCAATAATCAACATGTCAAATTTTAGTAATCAGGAGGTCAAATTTCAGTAATCAACAAGTTGTATCATCTCTCTCTCTCTCTCACACACACGCTCATTGTTTATCTCTTATACACTAGACCTCTCTCTCTCTTTCACTATCTCTATCCCTTTATCCAATTTTGTCTCCCTTGATCTCAAGAACAACCTCTCTACCTGTCCATTTCTCTCTCTCTCTCTCTCCCCCTTCCTCCTTCCCTCTCTACTCTCTATCTCCCTCCCTTGCTCCCACTATCTCTTTGTCTTTATCTCTCTCTCACCTCACTACATATCTATCCCTCCCTCCCCCTCTCTCTCACCTCTTTCTCTTTCCTTCCCTTCCTACCTCTCCCTACCTCTCTCCTTCCCTCTCTACCCACCTCTATCTATCTATTGCTATCTCTCTCACCTCTCTCTCGCCATCCCTACCTCTCCCTCCATCTATCCTTCCCTCTCTACTACTCTCTACCTACCTATCCCTCTATACCTCTCTCTCTCCCTCCCTCCTCTCTACTCTCTCTATCACCCCTCTCTCCCACTTCTCCCTCCATCTCCCCTCTCTCTCTACTATCTTTATCTCACCTCTCTCTCTCTCTCTCTCTCCCCCTCTTTATCTCTCACTCTCTCCCTCTCACTCCCCTCTTTCTCTCTCACTCTCTCCTCTCTATCTCTCTCTCCATCTCTACCTCTCTCTCCCTCCTTCCCTCTCTCTCAATCTCCCCACCTTCCTCTCCTTTTTGTATCACATCTTGGAACATTAGAGAGAGAGAAATAAAGAGACAAAGAGAGGGGAGGGATGGAGAGGGGAGATATAGGTAGAGAGAGAGTGGTATGGAGTTATAGAGGGAGGGGTAGGTTGAGGGATGAAGATGTGAGATAGAG
>VDFB02195233.1:0-86186 GCA_007258455.2 Sequoia sempervirens | reverse complement strand
GAGCAATCTGATAGATGGAGAGAAGGTTAGTGGACAAAGATGGAACAAATAGTACATCATTGAATGTACCATCATCAATGTCGATAGAACCTTTCCCACATACACTCATATAAGTGTTATTACCCATCAATATGTGTGGTGAGGATGTAGCCTCGAAAGATGAGAACATGTTTTGAGAAGATGCCATATGGTGTGAAGCACCTGAATCTAGTAGCCATCTAGATGAATGTGAACTGGTGGTTGCACATAATGCATGACCCTTATGTGGGGCCTGTTCATCTGTCTCGAATGAAGATGATGAAGAAGAAGACTTGCCTGATGTAGATGAAGAAGAGTGATGAATATTGTTCCTCTCAAGAAGAGCTGTCAAATCTAAAACTTGTTTTGCATATGCATCTATCTTCTTCTCATAACACTTGGACTCATCATGTCCTGGCTTAGTACAATAAGCACACTTAGGTCTGTCTTTCTTCGATGATTCCCCCTTAGGAGAAGGTGAATTAGAGGTGTGCTATGAACTGGAATCGGTCCAATGCTCTGTGGTCTTTGGTTTGTGTTTTTGCTTCTGCTTCCCCTGAGATGATTGTGCTACCAATGCTTGGTTCTGTGAACCTGAAAGTGAATCCATCTACTTGAGCTTGGCTTGCTCACGAGTCAGACGATCACAAAACACCTCAAAGGTAGGAATGACATGGTGAGCACCCAAGGCATCCATGGTGGAATAGAAGGTCGAAGAGAAGATCTGAAATGGACCCCAAAGCTTGGAGAGGATTAGGTAGATGCACTCTGTATCAGTCTTAATCTTGCCACAACCCTGCAAGATAGATCTCTGTTGTTTGAACTTCATAAAAAAGTCCTCAATGGAGGGAAACGAATCAGGTACCAAGGAAGTCAACTCGACCTCAAGCTATAATGCTCTGAACTCGTTGACAGTGCCAAAAAGTCCTTCAAACTTGGTCCAAATGGCTCGAGGAGTGAGACACCCATCAATATGAAATAGGAGACTGTCTAAAATGTGCAAAGCTAGCAATCCCATAGCCTGATCCATTTTGTTCCTGTGCTGCATAATCTCAAAGGCGCGAGTCAACTGAGGCTGAACCTCATCCAAATAGGACCACAACCCTTTTGACCAGAGAAGCCGTGTCATCAGGGGTTTCCATGTGTGATAATTATGAGGGGTCAGAAGTTCTAGACTAGACGAGATCTCGACCATATTTAGAAGGCGTTTCATTTTGATATAATTTCAAGTTTACTGAAGTAAATTATAGAAAACAAGAAATAAAACACCCCCCACAATTCAATAAACCGAAACGTAGAAGCTGGAAAAAGATTGCTTACAATGAGAGGGAAAGAAAAACGTCAAATGAGTATCATGTGTACCTTTGGATTTTTCTGATGAAAATAACCATAGATCTGGATAGCAATCGTAGGTAAAAAAAACTTTCAAGTCAAAGTACGGTGCCCGCAAGGGTTTGAAGTTCTGCCTTTTCAAATCTGCCAATGCAGACGTCAGCTCATGCACGACATTCAGAGGAATAAGGTGCAAGTCTGGTAAACGATACCAGGAAGGACACCACTGTGAACAACACGGAGAAGGACACCAAAAAAATTCCTTTTCACATGCATGCGCTTGTAAAAAATGCTAATTTTTCTTGTTGGGCAAGGAATACCAGACTTGAAAACTACAACTAGAACCTCTCAAATTAGCCGAAGAATCCCAAATTTCTTCTATCAAACCCTTGCTCCCTTTTTTTTTCTTCAAACATGAACAAGCTACAGCAGATCCAACTTTGATACCATGTAAGATTTGATGAAAATACAAATCTATTAAGCCCAAGAAACCTGGATGCAAAAACCTGTCACAAGGAAGAAATCTGTAGGAAACAAACAAGGGTTTTGCTCTGACAATATGAAAGTTTGTTATCAGCAAAAAGAATTAATCAAGAGAGGTGAATACAAGAGATCAATCCTTATAAAAGGAGATCTAAACCTAAAGGAAACCCTAACCCTAAAGGTGAGTGCATTTAATAATTTATATTAATTATTAAATGACTAATATATGTGCATAAAGTGAATTCTTAAGAGGAGAGTAAAGTTAATTAATTACTTTACTCTAACAGTAGAGATGAAGGGAGAGGTAGTGATGAAGAGAGGGAGGTGAGAGAGAGCAATAGAGAGAGAGGTAGGTAGAGAGAGGGAGGGGGAGATAGAGAGTAGAGAGGGAAGGAGAGGTAGGGAGGGAGAGAGAGGTGATATAAAGAGAGAGGAGGGGGGAGGGATAGATAGGGAGAAAGAGGATATATATATATATATATATATATATATATATATATAGAGAGAGAGAGAGAGAGAGAGAGAGAGAGAGAGAGAGAGAGATGATACAACTTGTTGATTATTGAAATTTGAATTTCTAAAATATTATAAGATCTTCCAAAAACTATAATTTGCATTATAACTTGAAGAGACCTAAAACCACTCTCAAACATATTGAAACTATATACATGAAATATAAGTTAACGTATAAGAAAGTGAACGTCCATATGTAAATTTCATTTATTTCATGTATATAGTTTCCTTGGCAAAGGCAAAGAAAGAAAGAGTTCAAAAAATGTATTCCAAAAGTAATGTTTCACATTTGGCGCTCGCCAAATGAGTTGTATTGGGAAATACCAACCTAAAGGGTTGGACGACCATTTCATGCCGAGGACGTGATTTTTTGAAAGGGTAAAAAAATTTCACACATTTTTGGCCGTGCTCTCCATTAGGTTTGCACCCCTTTCAATGAAAGTTTATAAAAAATCATGATGACATTAGACTCTCTCTTAGCTATCTAAATATATATTTTTTATGTTTTGATTATGTTAAGGTTTTCATCTATAACTTCTCTTGTTAGTGCCTCTGGCTTTTGTCAAAAACAAACATGTGCTAGTTTAGGTATAGATTTTTGCTTGTTCATCAAATTTTGAAACAAATTACATTTTTATAAACTAGATTCTATTCTACACGTAATGATTTTTTTATTATTTTTGATTAGTTTTCAAAAAAATTAGGGGGGAGCATGCTCAAATTTCAACTCTTCAGGATGTGTCCACTTCGAAAATTCATAAAATATTATATATTTATTAAAAAATTAGCCGAAAAAGTCGGGATTAACTACATGGTGTTAGCTAATTTCTCATCATTCAAATTTTTGAAATTAAAAAAAGTTAACAAAAAAGAGGGGGGCCCATAGACGCTATGCTATTATATATTTTTTAAATAGGACCGCTTTTTGCCCCCCCTTTTGAAACCCTTATCTTCATTATTTAAAAAAAAAATAGTAGCTTAGAAAGTAGATTCAGAGCACTACAACTCTTGTTCTTGTTGCATCTTCAAATTTTGAGCATAACTATCTTCATTTTCTTGTGAACATCAAACTTTGCTGATTTAAAAAAAAAAGGTGGCATCTTAAGAGCCATTTTTGTGTCACAACTTGGTGAACTTACCCTTGAGGAGGTTGTTATCACGATGCCATGGATAGATTGATTACACTATTTAGTGGGATCTTGTGACAATGATGTTTTGGCAGTGTTGTATCTTCTTGGTTTTGGAGATTATGGTTTGTACTCTTCCCTTTGGGAGCTCAGTGTTGAGTTCTTTGATCGTGCTGGGGCCACATATGATCTTAATTTAAGAGATTGTTGTCATGATGCCATGGAGATCTCAATATCATGATTTAGTGGGATCTTTTTGTGATGATGTGGATTTATCACTTGGTGGTGGATGATCTTCTTAACAGGAGACTATTACCTTCATGTACTATGGAGATGTTGACATCTTGGTTAGCCACGGAGGACTCTTTAGTCTTTGGTTGAGGTGTCATAATTTTTCATTTGACATGTGATCCTTGTTTGATAGGATGGTTTTATTATTATGTCATGATGTACTGCTGATTGCACATTAATTTTTTTGCATGATACAATGTTGTACTTGATATGTGAGACCATGAACATATCATGATACAAGTACATGATATGTTCATGATTATGTATAATATTATATGTTATGCAAGTAAATGATATGTGAGATCATGGTGCCATGATTGTGTTTTTGATTTGCGATTGGAGTTTTGACTTTGATCTTGGTTGGTTCTCTTGGTATTGAGTACAATGGTCATTTTCTTGGGAGCTTCATGATGGTGCTATGTTGCATTTAGAGTTTAGTATGGATTGATCTATTATAGGTGCTCATGGATACTTGGAGACATAGGTGAGGCTAGGAGATCTCTTGTGATTAGAGACATTTTTTAGATGATTACTTTTTTGATGAGGTTTCAGTAGGAAAGTTTGAGGAGCCTACACCTTATTTGGATGTGAGTTCAACATTGAACTATGAAGAGGTTGTTCTTGGAAGAGTCATGATGACTTGGATATCTTGGAGGAGCATTCTCATTCCCCACTCTTGGTCTACTTGGCGGTTAATCATCTGAGAGGTGTTTCCTATTATTATTTTTAGATGCATTAAGTTCTATGCTTTTTATTCTCATGGATATGGATCTTGAACTATATATATGTAATTCTGGAGGGTTCACTTGAGGGATGTTGGCATGTTTATCTCCTTATGCATTGTGAGATTATTCATTGATGTTGAGTTTATGAGATGTTATTGGGCTTATTCCCTTGGTTTTAGAATATATTTGGTTTGAGATGCATTCATATTATTCATGGTTAGATGTGGATGGTTCTATTGTTTTTAGGGTTTTATGGAGGAGATCATGCTTATTACAACTTAACATTTAGAGGTATGTGTAGAAGGACATTCTACAATTTTTGATTTGCACGTTCTCTCTTTGGTCTTGTTCTTCTTCCTGAATTTTTATTTTTACATGACATTAGATTTGAGGTCTTGTGTGGAGCTATGGTGATAACTATGTTTGTGGTCATGTGTTGTTCATTATTCTTTGGTGACAATACAAAGGTTTCTTTATCTCTTTATTTTGTTGAGTGTGAAGAACTTGGGAGAGCTATGGAGACTTGTGGTGAGAGTTGCATTGTAGCATATTGGTTTGCAGGATTTTCATATGTTTGTGGATTTTCCTTGGTACTACATGATGGTGGTTATACCTTCTATGCGATACTATCATTGGTGGATCTTTGATGCCTTGATCCTTTTCAAATTTGACATTATCTATGCAGTGAGAGTTCCTAGATGTGTATATTTATCATATGACAGGTTTGACACTTGGAGTTTGTGATAGCATGTTGTATGGGTTGTATATGTTGATGACATGAGGTTTAATTGTTATGTTTTGTATACCTTTGAGGTATGGACAGTTGGACGTGTTCATACTTTTTGTGGGTTCTATTTAAGCTATGGTGATTATATCTTGACAACTACTGATACATACTTGTTACCTTTGGATTGAGTGTTTGTGTTTTGGGACATTGGTTGGAGACAAAACTTATGCTTCTTTGTGACAGATAGTGTGACATCTCTTTGGATGGTTTCTTATCTTTATGCATTAGCATGATGGAGGATGAGAGCATTCATGCTTGAGATGGTGGTCACCTTGATTCTTTTTACAAGTATCTTGATGGAGCACATGAAGCACTTTGATTCCTTGATGGTATATGTGGCTATAGGGATTATTCTCTTGTTGATTGTTGAGTTTACTTGTTTACCCCCTATGCAATGTATACAAGTGGGAGAATATTAGGATATGACATGTTGTCCACCTTGCATAATGTTATAATATAATATTTTATTATTATGTGGTGCACCTAGGGGATCTAGGGGTCTGTGCATCACATGGGTTAGCATTCTTGGGGCCACTTTTTAATGTTGTATGTGACATTGTGATAAATATTTAATGCAAGGTTTCACATTGGAAAAATATTTAATATTGGAAAAAGTTAGTACCAAAAAGTAAATGCGGGGGTTAATGGTTTTATAAGCTCATGGTATTAGTCACATGGTTTTATGTAATACCACTTGGTGGTTTTGTGTGAGCACGAGTAGTTGTCTAAGGTTGGCTTGTTGGCTAGTTGGCTTGGATATTTGGCTAAGGAGTTGAGAGCATCTCTTGTTATCATTTGTGAGGTTTGAAGCATGACATGAGATTTTTGGTTACATGCTTGTTCACTAGGAGTGCTTGTAGAGGGATTGATGTTTCAAGGGTATTCATAGAGAACTATGAAGATGTATTGTAATTGTTGGCAACATGAAAATGATGGTGTATGGTATTGTCATTGATGGAAACCCATTGTAGAAGTGATGGTATATTAGTATGTATGTAGTTTGGAAGTTGACCAAGTGTGTTTGAGGAAATCGACTATCCCAGTGCATTTTCAATATAACAGAGGAACAATTTTGTGGTCCACATTGCTCTGGTTTGCATCATATTGTCATGTGGTTATGAGATAATAATGGTATGTATTGAAGGTATCTATATCCAAATTTTTAGGGTTCTATGTCTTCCGTAGTTAAAGATATTGATGACAAAGTATCAGGCTTAGTAGAAGAAAAGTTACATGTGTAGAGTGCATATTGGAATGATCTGTATTCCACCACAAATGATTATTATGCTATTTAGTTTTGAGGAAGTGTTTGAGGATGTAAAAAGTGTATGCACTTGAAGTGGCAAGTGATTTGGTGGTCCACATGTTGAGTTGTGGATGAACAGTTGGTTCATTCAATTGTTGCTTCACTGATTTTACTATGTGGTGCTGACCTAAGGGTTTTGGGGTCGTGCAAAGTTGAACTGTGTAAGGAGAAGATTCATGGGAGTAATTATAGGTCATGCCAACCTATTTTGGCAAAGAACACATTTTGGTTCCTTTTGCAAGGCGTGTATGATATAGTTTTGAGCCAACAAGTTATGGTACTATACGATTCATGCAATTAGGCCGCCCTAATTGATGATATGTTTGTCTGTGGAAAATGTATGTATATATAGGTCAATTTAGTTTGAGTGATATGAGTAATACGAATAATGATATGAGATGAAAATGAAGATGTGATGTAGAGTGAAGTGCGAAAGTTGATAGTGTTGAAGTATGAAGTGTGTAAAGTCAACTTTCTAAGCTTAATTAGAATTGTATCTTCAACATGTTGTAAATGTATTGTTAGTAGTTCAAAATTTGGAAGTGATCCATTCTTCTACTCTCTTTTCTATTCTGGAAAGTAAGCCCTTAGCAGTGAGCCATTCTTTCTAGACAGCGAGTCCTCCATTTTGTAATCCATTGGAACTAGTTATAATATATTGTGAGCTAACCCTCACCGTGGTTTTTTCTTTTCAAGGGTTTTCCACATAAATCTAGTGTTCTTGTGTTTATTGATGTGATGCATGTAATTGTTCCTTTCCATTTTTGAAAGTTTGATGAGATGATTTGAATGTATGTTTAAGTTGATGAAGTTAATGAATTTTAGTGAATACTGATTCACCCCCCTCTCAGTATTCTAGGTGTTCAACAATCGATATCAAAGCTTGGTTCCTTTAATTGGCTTAACTGCTAAGGTAGATCTTGGAGGTGGAACACATAAAAAATAGGAGTTATCCTATCCATCAAGAATAAATTATGATGGAAGGGTTTACTGAAGAATATTGTGAAGTTGACATGTAAGGAGAACTCATATTTTCTCTTGATGATCTGGATAAAACAAAATGTGAGAATAGAGATTTGAAAGAAAATGTTAAGGAAGCATATGAGTGCATCAAGAAGTTGAGGGATCAAATCAAGAAAGTTAAAGAAATACTCAAGGAAACACATGCGAAACTCAAAAAATCAAATGAGACAATCACCGGTATGAAAGTGCAAGTTGAAGAAGGAAAAAGAGTTAAAGATTGCTTGACTACCCAATTGAAAGATAAGTCTATAGAATGTTCAAGACTTGAAGAAGTTGTGTCTTTGAGGAAAGATCTAGAGAAAACAAAAAGTAAAGAGGATAAATTAAAGATCTCCACCTTGCTAGATGATATGCTTGTTAGTCAAAAAGCTTAAAAGGAAAAAGAAAGATTAGGGTTTGAAAAAGGAGAAAGTTCAAAAGAAAATTAGACTCCAAAAAATGATGAAAAGAAAAATGATGAACAAAGGAAGACTAGAGATGAGAAGAGAAATATCAAACATGTATGAAACAAGAAGATAGATTTCAAAAGACCACCTATCAAACAACTGGCTGCACAAAAGTACCCATCTTTTAATGGCTATTGCTATTGTTGCAATAAATTTGGACATAGAGTTGTAGAGTGTAGAATCAAAATGAATAAGAACATTCAATCATTTTCTATCCAATGCTATACATGGAATAGATTTGTTCATAAGGCTAGTGATTGCAAAAGTTAGATGATGAATGGCTAAAATAATGGTACGATGTTCCAATCATTCAATGGTTATTATTATACATGCAATGGGCTTGGGAATTGTAAGGGTATTGAATGCAGATCTAAAATGGAAAGAAGTAAGTTTGTTCAACAAAAAGGTGTCATATGTCATAAATGCAATAAACTAGGACACATAGCTAAGTTTTGCAGAAGTAAGAATGTGAAACCCTCTGGTGAACACAAAAGAAGATTGATCTGATAAAGGTCGATCCAATTGAGATGAAGAAGGATACGAACAAGATATGGAAGAAAAATGAGGTAAAGAATGAGTTTGTGCCAAATCTCGGTGTAGATGTTTCCTTTGGAAACTAGATAGAGAGCATTGGCTTAGGGGGAGTTTTAGCAGAAAACTCTTCAACCCCATACCAAAGGTGAGATGTTGATGTCTTTAGCATACTGGTACATGCATAGATTGATGTGCTTGATTTGTTGGTGAAATCTCTGTTGAGAAGTCTCTTATTACAAAGATTTACATAATGTTTTGAGGTTCTTGTGATGATATTGTAAGGGTTTGACAACTTTTGACCTAACTTTCTCTACTACAATTTCAATGCGCATATTAGGTCACTGGAAAAGGGTTTATAGTTCATTATGCACATTCTAAAAGTCATTCATGTTTAATAATTTGAAGAGGAGAGTAGAGAAAAAGAGATCTAAAGCATTTATGAAGTGTTGTGTGAAACCCTACCAGTGAAGATTCACAAGGTATTTACTATTTCTTGCAAAACCCTAGTTTCAAAGAAGTGCAAGATGTTTATTCCATAAGTTATTGATGTGCTTGAGAGGTTGAGACCTAAATTCAAGAATGAACCTTACAAATCCATGGAGATGGATAAGGAATGCGCATTTTCTAAGGTTCCTTTGAACATGTTGCACGCAAAGAATGTGCATATTTACATTCATTCAAAGTTGGATGAATATGATCACTCAAAGATGGAAAAGTTTAGGGATAAAATGTTAACTGGCAATGATTTTGAGCTAAAAACAGAGTATGCTAGTTTGACAGAGAGGAAGCTGGACGTGTCAAACAAATTTCCTAATTTTACTACGATAATGAGTGGGTGAAGTATGTGCTCAGTAGAATACATGAAAAATTTATGTGGTTGGACTTGCCGCATATGATAAACAAAGAGGCAATTAGGGTTGTTATTGGATTATGCTCCATTGGTCCTATTCCGACATTGAAGTTAGTAAAGAATGAAGTTGTAATGAAGCTTACCAAAGTGAAGTTTGACAAGTGTGCCCTAAATGTGAATGCCATTAAAGATCCAACAATCAAGTATGCTTCTATAATGATTGGTTACAAAATATTTTTCACAAACAAATAGAATTCAATTTCTGCCATTGCAATACACATATCCCATCAGATGGTGAAAGAGGGAAAATATTTTGATCTTTGTGAGCTCCTAAGATTGCAATTATTGGAGAATCTGTAGAAGAAAAAGGAGTCAAAATAACCTGTCCGATATGGCACTCTTATCATTTGCTTGATATTTTACTTTTTGAATGAGTTACCTGGAGCAAAGAATGTAGTATGGCTAGATAATGTTCCTATAGCCGTGCTCAAATTAGAGATCATTTAAGAAGATTCCTTGCTAAAGATTCTTGTGATTGTATGTTATGGGGATTCTTTAAACCTTTTTAATCTTGGATGCAAGAAAGAGGATTCCTAGAAAAGTTGTAGAAAAACATAGGAATGATTTAAATTTTATGGTTAGTAGAGATTACTGCTATATGGAAGCAATTGAACCCAAAACTATTTGGGTTTTAGAGCTACCTTATGAGGTAGATGGGTCTATATGCATTGGTCTTGCATAGATAGTGTTGAGAAAACTTAGAGATTCAACAGTGTAAAGGTATTGTACCTATGAAGAGAAAAAGATTCAAGTGAACTTGGAAAATGACATAAAAGAAAAAGTTGAAAAGATGAAGGCTGATTTGGAAAGAGAGTTTGGTACCCCTGAGAACAATGTAGAGAAATATATAGGTACATCTACTCCTCTGCAGACTACCCCACAAAATTCAAGGTTAGGTAGGACCTCAGTTCCCACATCACCTACTGTTACAAAGCCTTCTGGAAGTCCTCCTTCTGAAACAAAACCAACAGGTGGTTTGAAGAAGAAAGGTACATCTAGTACCTTTGTGCAACATAAGTCTCCCAAGAGAAGAAGGAAATAAAAAAAAAAGAGAGAAAAGAATATTAGTTGTGAAGATGAAGAAGGACACCAATTGGTCCAGAAAAAGAAGTCTCAAGTCTCTCAGAAAGAGACTGGTACAAAAAGAGAAAAATACTGTGGTGGATATAGAAAGTGAAAAGGAAGTAAGATTTAAGGAAAATAAAGCTTTCATTTTTCAAAGAGAAAAGAGTTCTAGGTTAGGAGAAGAAGAAGGATCATATAAAGATAAGGCAACCAAAGAGGGAATAGCTAAGAAAAATGAGAAGACCCCTTCCATCCAAAAGTACATAGTCCTATGAAGTTAGATGCATTGCTTAGTGGTATTGTAGAGTTTGGTATGCTAAAGGAAACTACTAAAATGTATTCGGATGCAAATGATGAAGACAAGGCAACAATTGAGGAGGCCATAGTCAAATACATGGGGACATTTATACTCGCCTAGGTGAGATAAAAGAACAATTTCCAGATGATCTAAAAGGTGTAATGAATGCAAGAAGACAAGAGGCTATTGGAGAGGATGGAAAGATGAAGAGTTCCTCCAGGTGATGAAGATTAGATGCAACAAGACACACCCCTCTTGGAAATCAATGAGCATGCTAATAAGCAACATGAGCAAGAGTATGAGAAAGAAGATATGTTGATAGACAACACTCCTTCAAATGTGGAGATAATTGCTGAGCAAAATAAAGAAGATAAGCAAGATGTCTTAGAGAAGACCGAAGCACAAAAAGAAGAAACTTTGCCTCCTCTAGAAGTTGAGAAGACTATAGAAGAATTCTCTGCTAGTGGAGAGAAGGAGAAAATTGTTAAGAATGAAGAAGAAATCACTAAAATAGGTGGTGAATCCTTCGAACCCTCTGGAGATTCATTAAAAGATCTGTTGGAAATGTAACTACAATTTCAACCGGTGGTATCTACACAACTCTTGTAGATTCCTATGCAACAAGGTCAAATGGACTTGGATAAGACTTCCCCTCTGCATAAGATGCACCTTGGTGATGTTTTTCACGCCTCTGCGAGAAAGGAGGTTCTTCAAACTCACCAAAAGAGTACTGAGTTGGTGGATGAAGCTGCGAAGGTATTGCAAGAAGCCCTTCCTGGAATAACTATTGGGAATTCTTTATCTAATGTGCAACAATTGAAGTTATTGCTTGATTCTTTTAAGGAGTGTTATGCTAGTTTGGAAGAAAAGATAAAGAAGGAAATGGAAAAGAAAGTCAATGATAAAAGGTTAGTTGATTTTTCTGTTAAGTGTGGTACTGCACATGCCAAGTTGTAAGGTAACTTGGAAGATGCTAAAAAGTGTTTGGAAGAATCCAAACAATTATTTCAATTCTATTTGAAGTGGCTAGTTTCTACAAGGATCATTAAGGATTGGATGGACTCAATTGAGTCTCAAATTTCTCAGGTCTCAGGTGTTTATGATCTGGTGAGTGATGCAAATGGAGCTACAAGAGTTGTCATTAAAAATCTACATGGTCAATCCTTTCTACTACAAGAACAAAAGGAGAAAATAATAATGTAGTATAGTTAGCTCAAAGATATGGTAAGTGCAAGGCTTACTCCTTTAATTGAATTTTTAGCTGATGCTGAGAAGATTGTGCAAAAGAATCTAGTGCCTAGTTCTCCAGAAGAAGGAGAAGACCTCCATGTCTAGTTTGAAAAATAGTGCTATATGCTTTCCTTTTCCAAGAAGGATTGGGAGGTTGCAAAGAAGGATTGGGAGGCACACCTTACAAAATCGAAGGTTCCTTATGAGGGTATTTTACCCTCATCTAGTTAAGGTACATACATTTTTGCTTTTTATATGTAATTTTCTGATTTTAGTGCACATGTGATGTGTGTATGAGCTAGTCACACCATGTATACGAGATGACTCTTGAGTGTATCACTATGTGTACATGTGATGCATTTATGAGCTAGACACTATGTGGTTTTATGTTCCTACTTCTTGTTGACATTGTACTAACATCTATCTGGGATATGCTTAACACTATATTTATTGAATTTCGAAGCTTAAACTCAATTTATGGTTGTGTTATAAAAGAGATGTCATAGATCTCATCCCAATTGTGTGAATGAGTTCTTTCTCTATTTTGGCATACAAACTATAGAGCCTCTAATTTCCAAAAGAGAGATATGTAGGCAAGGCCTTTCAAATGAACCCTCAAGGAATAGGTTTGGGTTTAGGAAATGGACATGATATAGAGAGCTTGCTTTATTTAGGGAAAGAATGTGAGTTGTTACGTAGAGTTGTTTCCATTACTATGGTTTGATAAGATTATGAAACTAACACTTCTAAATTGGAAAGAAGTTGCTTGGTTGATTCAGATGACATTTAGGTGTAATGAATTTTATTTTATTTTTAAATAGTAGTGATCAAAGGTAGATATTAAAACCTTGTGTAGGAACTTCCCTTTTTGCATGTTTCTTTATTTTTGAGTGATGAAAGGTGTAAGATGGTCAACTTAGATTATTTTTTTTTTCATTGATAAGGGACCAAGTGAGTTTAGATAAGGGATCACTTGGATATCAATGTATTCTCTTTGATATATTGAAAGTGTAAGATATCACAATAAATATATACAAAATTAATGTTAATATTTAAATAGTAATTTTTTACACTTTATAATTTTGAATTGAAAGATTTTATGGGTGAGGGCCCAATAAAACTCTATAAACATTTCCAAAATTATTGTTTATCTTTGAAAAGAAAATTCAAAAGCCTTTGATAACGAGATTGCTTTAGGTTATTCGATTCATACGTTTTCATATTTAGAAGATAGCCATGACAGTAACAACTAAACTGAATTCTTTATATGCCATGTATATCATTTGAAGGTGAAGAAATAGAAACAGAGAACCATGTATATCATTTGATTTTGTATTAATGATAAATTCAAAACATGAAAATTAAATGAAGGTAAATCATGTAGCCACTCAGAAAAGAAAAGAAAACTCTGTGATGGTTGAATAACATTTCAAAACATTAAAAAGGAGTAACCACAAAAGAGTCATCTAAACCCATTTGCATATAAGCATCATTTCCTACATTGGCAGTCAATTTTTTTATTAAACAGCAAGTTATCAAGAAAACATCAAGATCAATCATCAAAAGAAACAAAGCCAAGAAGGATACATTTTGAGAAATTGCAGTATATCTCTTGTCAATCGGATTGCTACTGCACCAAAACTATTTTGGTTCAATCTTCTCATATAATGGGTTAAATCAGAATTAGTAACAATGTGTTCAGAGAGTGAAAGAAAAATCTCTTTTCTTGCTGGATAGAACCGGCAGGGAGTTGAATATCTTGGAGAAATTCTCAAGATTAAACCAATATCTCTGGTCAATCAGATTGCTACTGCACCAGACAACTTTTAATGTTTCAATCTTCCCATCTAATGGAATAAATCAAATTGGAAATTCCTTTATTGCTAAATATAGAGCAGACAGGGATTTGAATATCTTGACAAATTCTCAAGGTTTAAACGAAAACATATTCAAGAATTGTTTTAAATGCAAGAATGTGAGCTCCATCAGCAATTTTGAATATGCCGTATCATACACTGGATTAAGTTGCTCAAAATTAAATATAGTATCAGTCCTGCCTTCCATTATATACCAAGAAGAGCTTCCAGCAAATCTTCTATGGGTGCTCTGAATCCAGTTGATTTGTTAGAAGGTTTCCAGCTTTGTTACCCTGGGCCCTCTTTGTTCTCGACGTTAATAGGCTTGCCCTTATCCTCATCACCCCTCTAGTTATTTCCATCTGGGTGTATTTTTCTCTTTCTTGAATTTCTTTGGGGATCATTGTTTATATTGGGTGGGTTTTCGACCACCCCTTCATCATTCTCGGCTGCAGCCATTAGTGAAGTTTGTTCTTGTAATATCATATCTGCTGCAGCAGTTGTATCACCATCCACCAGTTGCAGCACAGATCTAATTCGACTAGCCCCTGTATTATAACCTGTTGCATACATAATGAACTCCACCAAATCATCATCATACTCCTCTGAATTCTTCATTTTACATTTTCCTTTGTAAGATGTTCCCTCTTCATCTTTGGAAGAATCATACTCTTTGGTGTGCAGGCTATTGTAGTGGGTGCCACTATGATATGACAAGTAGACAGCATCTTCATCATTAAAATTCTTTACGTCATAAACTGATAATCGTCCTTGATCAAACCAGTAGACATGAATATTAATATAGAAGGCCTTTGAAGCTGCCTGAAGCTCCAAACTACCACCCCATGCTGCATCTTGAGACATTTTTGTACAATATTCTTCAAAACTCCCAGCGTCTCCTGCAGTGAAGAAACCTGCAAACTCTTCTGGATGTTCAACTAAGTATTCCACCACCATCTCACGACACTCTGCATATGATTCTTGGTCACCACACAGCTGATCTGCCAGAGCTCTGAACAAACAGTTGCCATCTCCTCTGATGTGCACAATTTTTAGCCCCAGTTTATCCAGCTGGGCTCTAAATTCCTTTACATTATCCTCCTCCTCTTCATCTTCCACATCCACCATTTCATTATCTTCCTCCTCTTCATCTTCCACATCCACCATTTCCCCTACTTCTTCTTCCTCCTCCTCCTCCTCCTCCTTCTCTGCTTTGGCCTTCTCCTTTTCCTTCCCCTGAATGTGTTTTCCTTTCTCCTCCTCTTTCTCCTTCTCTTTCTCTTCTTTCTCTTTCGCTTCCTCTTCCTCTTCCTTCTCTGCCTTGGCCTTCTCCTTTTCCTTCCCCTGAATGTTTTTCCCTTTTTCCTCCCCTTTATCTTTCTCTTTCGCTTCCTCTTCCTCCTCCTCTTTATCTTTCTCTTCTTCTTCCTGGTTTTCAGGCTCAGGAAGAATTCCGGGTTTGGCTCTGGCAGCCTTTTTAATCCTGGCCATACTGAAATCTTGTAAAAATGGTGGAATTCCGTCTATCTCTAGAGCATTTTCTTTGCAGATCAACGGACAGAAAACTCACCCAAGATCGTTGGAGCAATCAAAATGACAAAGAACCACACAAACCATAATTTCTTTTTAATTTAACCAATAACTCAAATTCGAACATTTGAGTAGCGAAGATCTCCACACAACCACACAAGAAGTTAATTCTCGTTAGGATATCAACAAACAAAGCCCAAGTAAACTTTGCTAACATTTTAAAGATTGCAAATATTTTCTGTTACGTGGAATTATTGTTCAAAAAAGTAACAAAGAATATCATTCTTCCGGTCTAGAGGATTACATAAAACTTGAACACATCAATGAATTGGAGAATGAAAGGAACCTTGACACTCAGAAACATTTAAACTACTAATCCTTAGGTTTTAGCAATTAGTGAAGGCTTCTACCTTTCCGACCCATTCCACTTATCAGTACGACACAACTACATCAGATTTAGGTGACAAACGGTTTGCCATTCAAATCTAGACTAAGTATAACAAACATATTCATTCTTGTAATCCTAGGTCCTCTTTGTCACTCCATGCCACAATTATAATCTTTTATATTACCAGACAAAGATTTGTGGCATAATTACATATCCAACTCATAATTACAATTAATAAAGACAAAATCTATATTAATAAAAAAAATAAAAAATTATCCTCCCTTTTATAAGGGTAGCACTAACCTACTAAAAGATGGAGCCAAACACAAGCAATTGAGCATTCATAAAATGTTTCAACTATAAGTTTTAGTAAATATTTTTTATTTAAAAATATCTGAAAATGAAAAGAAAGGTTAAAAAATGTATTAGTTATGATTTTCTAATTTTCATAATATCAAAAATAACAATAAATATCTTATAAAAATAATTAATAATATCAACCCATCCATCAATATGAAAAGATAATGATGTTACTATATAATTATTTTATAATATTAATGCAAACAAATGATCATAGATTCCAATGAAAGGATGTGTGGTCACATGGCCTAGAGTCTTGAGACCCAAAAATTCAATCTCCACTCCGTGTCTCAAATTATATGGGCACTGAAGATTTCAAAAATCCCACTCTCAATTCGTCTAGCACCCAAACACCCTTGTCTTTAAATCAACAACCTATAGCCTACAAGAATTGTCTTGTGGCTCTACGTTGTCTATCAATCCACTGACTATCTGTGCTTGTCGCTTCATCCTTTCCATCTTGCCGCTATGCACCACTACACTGTTGTTATGGATCTAGTGATCATTTTACCCTGTATCTTCATGCATAGAATCACACACTCATCTTTCTTCATGCCATATTCCATGCGTGTGTGTAGAATTTCTTAAGATCTAGGAAGACAAATTTTCAAGCACAGACAAATGAAATTGCATTAACCGATTCCATTGTTATTCACTCTATCAAATGATGCACATATTTACATATTTATAACCACCGTAGTGGTGATAAGAGACAGTGAAAGACAAGCAAACTGCTGTTGGCTTTAGTTAACATGCTGCATGAAAATCATCGACCACCATTCACGGAGAGAAATTGACAAAAACTTCTGTTGTGCTTAGTTAGCTTATAGTTACTGCATGAATCATGCGGTCTGTTATTAACTGAGGAAAACTAACACTAACACCCCCCTTAAGTCTAACTAAGGAGACAAAATAAAGGAAAGAGGGAAAACCCTGTGGGAATAAAACCCCCTCCCTTAAACCTAACTAAGGAGACAAAGTCCTATAGAGGCAACAAAGATGGGTCCCGACATCAAGGCCATTTTAGGTACCCATGTACATATAAAATTCCCCCACTAATATAGAGAGAATATAAGAAAGGAAGATATGGATCCCTCCATAATGAAAGAGCTCCCATGCCAATGATGAATGCTTGAAGATAGAAGACAAAATATGATCCACTACCTACAAACAACATTTCTTCCCTTAGGATGAAAAGGATCCATTGGTGATTGGAGAAACCAATCCAAAAAGATGGGTGACATTGGAATCCAAATCCAGATGTGTGTCTCTGAAAACTGCTCACATGTCCTTATGTTAGAAAGCGATGATGGCGATCCAAGATATTGTGAAGACTGATCTGGAGCAAGCTGCAAAGGTGATGAGGATGGTGGGCCAACAATGTTGATGTGGCTATCAACAAAGAGGAGTGGAATGTCCTCAAAGTAATCCTCCAAATCTACAATATAGGACTCTACAAACAAGGATGATATGTCTGCAATATATGAATCCCAAGCAGTTATGTCTGGAAGATGTATGATGCCCTGTTGCCAAAAACCATTGGAAGCTTTTGAAGAAGCAACATAGAACTCAAAATCAACAATAGATGCAAGGACAAAAGAGTCCTCAAAGAGAAGACATATGTCCTCAATGTTGTCATCATGATCAAGGAGGAGAGACTCTGCAAACAAATGATGAATGTCTGAAAGGATGACATCTCATTGATCAAGAGGACAAGAGTGAACTTGCAAAAGAGAATCTGAAGTAGCCTTCGGAGAAGCCAAAATCTCTTTTGAAATAGCAGGTGAAGGAGACTGAATAACTGCCAATATAGGAGGTGGAGAAAGAGGAGAAACAAGAAGAGATGTCTTTGTGTCATCAAGACAATCAAGACTCTTCCAATAATTAAGTTCCTCTTCAGTATCATCGTCATACAAAGGATCATCCTCATTATCATGGGAGATAAGCATGTCTATAGTGGGATTATCTGGGAATGGAGGTTTAGTGGAATCTCCAAATATTTTCCATAGAGTGGTCCAGAGAGTGCGAGGGCATTCAATGTGTGACAAAGCCCATGATGTGTGGTCCCCAACACTTAAACTGATTAATCCTAAGACACGATCATTTCTACTTTCCCATACAGATTTCTGCCAACATGCAGTTGGTTCAGGAATAAGTCCAAACAAATGTGGCAATAAATGAATCCATTGGCAGTGCTTTAGGATTCCATCATGCCAGGACTTATAGTTTCTTTCTCCCAAACTGATGATAGATGGATGATTTCTAATTCCCATTTTTAGACTAGATATTTACTCCTTATTTCAATTCATTAATTATAAAATACCCGACATAATAAATGCAAAAAGCATAAAAAGAGACTTATCTTTCGCACACAGTGTCATGCAAATACATGCAAAAGAAAGTAACTCCAAATCTGTCATGCACCTCCCACAAGGTCAGTCAGCTTGTGAGCAATTCCAAATCGCATCTCCCAATGAGTGAATCGGCCTTTTGCAAATCGCGTGTCAAAGTGGCGACCTACAACAATTTTCCACAACTTCAAATTGATGCTGTTGTTTCACACCTTGCAGATTTTGACACCTCAGCTGTTGATTCTAGAAGATTTGAGCCAAAGAAACTCTGCCTTGCAAAATAGTGTGACCGTTGGAGCATTGGAAAATTCAGGCTTGTGGATGTCCTATGTGGCCTCCCAATTTATTGACAAAAATCATAGGTCAAATTTGCAGGAAAAAGCCAAACATAGATTCTAGAAAGTCACCGAGAGGTTAAAATCACCCTCCTCTCATATATTCATGCCTGCAAAAGTATAACTCACACTGGTAGAGGATTCCAAATGCCTTCTTAGAGGTCAATCATGGCATGCTAGATTGAAACTCCACCTCTTCAGAGAGTAAACACAGATCTGAATGTTGTAAGTGGATTCACTTTGAGAGGGGGGGATGAATTAGAGTGATATTATTTTTAATTTTTGACTCTGAAAGCACAACAAAACTTTTTCCTAATTTAAACTCAATGTGACAGACTTGTATATGCAAGTGTACATTAACATTTAAAATCATACTGACATAAAACTTGATTAACATTTACAACTCATGTTAAAAGCATCATATGATATTGTTCAATTAGTGTGTGAACAATCTTGTATGTGTTTTTGAAATAGAACTACAACTTTTCCCAATGCACTTTTAATTTGTTTAACATAAGGCTTTTTAACTTTGCATGACAAACTTTTGAAATAAGAACATTTTGAGCACACTAAAAGTATCAAAGCATTGACTGAATGAGCACATTAACATGAAACAAAATGAGAGACAAATAACATCACATAACACAAAGATTTCTTGAGTGGAAAAACCCTCTTGGGGTATACAAAATCACTCGCTAAAATTTCCCTTTTATTAATCAAAGAGCACCAAATTTGTAACAATGTGGAGCACGAACTCCCATAATCTTTTTGAAGCACCAACTTCATCAAACATTCCAGATATTGTAACCCATAAGAACCTTATAATTGCAATCATTCTTTGTAGTCATAAAATCACAATAGGATACAAAATGATTTTACAATAATGCCCAATTCAAAAATAATCTTTGTAATACAATAAGAGATGAAAACAATATGAGCCCACTTTTCTCTTTTTACAAAATGATTTCACAATAAGCAATACTCTGTTCAGACTATTTCCTCTCTTCACATCACATTTTTTATTTGTTTTTGTAGAGATACATATATACAATGTTTTTAAAATGGTTATACATCTTTGTCAAGAAAACCCATATTCAATAACTAGAGTTTATGAATTGGTAAGAAACATAATATTTGATCATGATGCCAATCAAGGATTTTTAAGAAAAAAATTCAATGATATGAAGATGAAATGCCACTGTGAGATGAAACCCTTGAGTTTACACTCGAGTTCAAGGTAGTTTCAGATTAGTTAAGAAATTTATTCGAAACTGAAAACAAAGTTTTCTTTTCCTCTTTTACTTCTCATTTACTAGATTTACCTTTGAAAGATCAAAATAATGCATAGATATTACCTCTGTCATGGTGGATTTAACTTGCAAACAAAATCCCTGAAGTTCTTCATGAAAACTGCCCAAACTACCACTTCCAGCTCAAGCGAAGACCACCAACTATCTTGCCATCCATCAAAGACCAAAATAACTGAAAACCAAGTCAGAATACCACAACAACCTTGCTCAATATACAACTGTAATTCCAGCATGGCGGCACTATGGTTCAATTCTTTTTGTTTACCCTATTTCTCCCTTCATCAAAACTCCAAAACAAATTGAATGAAACTTGAAATCCAAAGAAAATCATATTAAAATCATTTTGAAATCCATGTCACCGACACAATGAAGCATTAAATGAGTGCCAAATCATAAACCACACATGTTGTCCAAGTCAACACAACCAACATACTCATTAAACAATAATATTGTCGCTTCCAAGTAAGCAAACCAAGTATAATACATATGTTGACAACCCAAGTCTCTAAAAAAATATGTATTAACTGTTGTGCAATGAGTAAGCCTGAAACATGATCGACCTTCAAAGACATGCCACCTTGCCAATTAATTTATAAGTGATAGCCATAGTGTATATTGTCGGACCTTAAGTGCTAAAGCACTTTAAAAACAAATAGAAATATCTTAATGCCGACCAACTTATATCACACGTAAACCATATGCCAAGATATAAATGAATATGAAATGTGAATCCATATAACATGTGAAGGCCCAAGAATGTCGAAATACTTTTTATAAGAAATGATATGAAAAGTCTAAGCAATACCATTGCTTATGAAACTATAGTAGCCAACTCAAGGATACAAGATTGACTGTGTAACAATACAAACATCTCCACCTCATGTATAATGCAATAACCCTTGTGAAATATATGTATAACATGTTAACATATGCACCAAACTAATCAAAGAATTTTGAGACAACCATGAAGATCACCAATAGAATTTCCATGAAGACATAATGAATCTTGTCAATGATGCCATGATCAATCTGATAATGAACAGCTGAAACAATATACCTAATGTACAATAAAGAAGTGCCAATCTGTCAAAATGAATTCAACTGTTCCATGATATCACTTGAAAACTAATACCACCTGAATAACTTTTATCTACACTTAAAGCTCGACATGATCAGTACCACAATATGTGATGAACAAATGCACCCAAATGCATCAACCCAAAACATGATCACCAAAATACTGAATATGCAAAACTGAACATAAAGAGCACCAAGTATCATTAGTCATTAGACCAATCACCAATCAATTTTGTCATCAAGGAAAGTATACCACAAAGAGAAAGCTGACAAACTCCCCCTTTGTCCTTGATGGAAAAAACCATTTGCAACCATCTGAATTGAACATGATCATCAACCAAAAAGATACAAACTGAACAACCAATCATCAACCCAAAAGATACAAACTGAACATGAACATGATCATCAACCCAAAAGATACAAACTAAACAACCAGAATTCTCATATTTCTCTCCCTTTTTGTCTCAAGGACAAAGGGTACATAAGGAAACACCAAAAACCAGTAACTCATCCAGTTGCAAATATAACAAAAAAGCAACAAATAAATCACAAAAGCAGCAAGAAGATGCTAGAAGAGCTAAGCAGCTTCCCCTAAAGCAATGATGGAACATTAAGAGAGCAGTGATTGAGGGATAACTCCCAATCAAGACCGAAGTCTTTCAAAAACCTCTTTAGCCAAAGGCTTAGTAAAAATATTTTCCACCTGTGCTTGAGTTGGTACATATTGCACATTAACCTCATCATCCAAAACCTTTTCTCTCAGAAAATGAAATTTAATTGCAATATGTTTGGTTCTGGAGTGCATAACAGGATTCTTTGATAAGTTAATCGCACTGGAGTTATCACAAAAGATGGAAACAGGTTTAGTAACACCAATACCCATGTCTAAAAGTGTTTGAGCCATCCAAAGAAGCTGAGTGCAACAAGATGTGGTTGCAATATATTTAGCTTCTGCTGTTGATAATGAAACTGAATCTTTCTTTTTGCTATTCCAAGCAACAAGACGATCACCAAGATAAAAAGCTACACCACTAGTGATTTTTCTATCATCAAGACAACCAACCCAATCAACATTAGTAAAAGGCATTAAAGTAAAATCATTACCTCTAGAATACCAAAGACCAAAGTCAAGAGTACCCTGGATATACTTAAATATTCTTTTGACAATAGTAAGATGGGACTATTTTGGTGCAGATTGGAATCTAGAGACCATACAAACAACTTGCATTAAATTTGGTCTAGAGGCAGTTAAATATAACAAGCTGCCAATCATTGATTTGTATTCAGATTGATCAACATCAAGAGAATAATCAATTTTAGATAACTTATAGCAAGTCACCATTGGTGTACTTACTGGACGACAATCATCCATTTGAAACCTTTTCAACATTTCTTTTGCATATTTTGTTTGTGATAAGAATATTCCTTGTTCAAGTTGTAAAACTTGGGGGCCAAGAAAGAATGTTAGTTCACCTAACATTGAAATTTCAAATTCTAATTCCATAATATTTGAAAACTTCTTTGATAAGGCATCATTGTTGCATCCAAAGATTATATCATCTACATATACCTCAACAACCAGTATATCATTACCTTCTTGTTTAACATAAAGATTGCTGTCCACACCACCTCTTTTGAAACCATTTGCTATTAGGTGTGCATCCAATCTAGAATACCAAGCTCTAGGAGCTTGTTTGAGACCATACAAGGCCTTTTTCAATCTGTACACATGATCACATTTATCTTGTACAACAAATCCTTCTGGTTGTTTCATAAAAACTTCCTCATCAAGATAACCATTCAAGAATGCAGTTTTAACATCCATTTGGTACACCTTAAAATTTTTAAAGAAAGAACATGCTAAGAAAATTCTAATAGATTCAATACGAGCAACAGGTGCATAAGTTTCACCAAAATCTATACCTTCCTTTTGTGCATATCCTTTGCACACAAAGCATGCTTTGTTTCTCACTACTTTGCCACTTTCGTTCAATTTATTTTTGAAAATCCATTTTCCACCAATAACATTTTTATCATTAGGTCTTGGGACTAGTTCCCAAGTTTTGTTCTTCTCGATCTGCTTGATTTCTTCCTGCATAGCATGCAACCAACAATCATCATTTAAAGCATCATTAACAGTTTTAGGCTCAAACTCAGTTATTAAACAAAAATGCTCAACAATTTGAGCTTGTTCCTCAAGTTTTGCCTTTCTTCTTGTTAAGATTCTTGCATCTTTATCTCCAATTATTAGATCTTTAGGATGATTTTTTGCAACAATTTTGGAAGGAATTTTAGGAGGTATTGCTTTGGAACTTTGATATCCTCCTGTTGTGATTCATCTACTACTACACTTTTGGGAGTGAGATTTGAATCTACCACAAATTCCTCTTCATCATCTTGCACATAATCATAATCTAGGAGCAATCTTTCATCAAATTTCACATTAATAGATTCAACAATCTTATTCAGCCTTTTATTGAAGCATTTGTAGGCTTTGCTATGAGTAGAATAGCCTAAAAGGATACCTTCATCAGATTTTGAGTGAAAGCTTCCTAAATTTTCATCATCTCTTTTAATAAAGTATTTATAGCCAAATATTCTGAAGTAATTAATAGAAGCAAATTTACCATACCAAAACTCATATGGAGTGAAATTGGATTTTACCCTTATTTGTACTCTATTTAGAATGTAAACAACTGTGTGAACAACTTCTTTCCAGTACATATCAGTCAGCTTGGATTCATCTAACATTGTTCTAGCCATTTCTTTCACTGTTTTGTTTTTCCTCTCCACAACCTCATTCTGTTGAGGTGTTCTTGCAACAACATATTATCTTTTTATGCCATGTTCACAATAATCAATGAATTCTTGAGATGTAAATTCACCTCCCTGGTCTGATCTTAAGCATTTGAGTTTCAAATCAGACTCTTTCTCAACCATCTTACACTACTGAATTTGACTCCATTTTCTGAAAAACATTCATCGGTCTTGCGAAAAACCTTTGTCGGACAATCGATGAACTAATGAAATAATTTTCGTCGTTAATTTTTTGTCAAAATTCAGATGAAGAATTAAACGTTGAAATAGCGGCCCAGATTCATCGATCGTCGACATCATAAAATGGCTCTGTTGTTCGTTGGAATATCGATGACAACTTTGTGTATCCACCGATGAATTATAACCAAAACACAATTGCAATGGATCTTCCAAAGCGTCGCAACAAAACCAAAATTTTGTCACCATTTTGATGAAATGGGCAAGTAGTTATGACGAAGCATTCATCGCAGCTATAGCAACTTCGTCGGATGTTTTCGGTGATTCGTCGGTTTCCTTTGTTAAAATTGCGAAGAAACAATGCAATTTTTTTTTTAAAATATTCGTTGAAATGTACCATCGTGGAGACTCTTGGCGATGGCCACTGAAGCCAACTCGTTGATGAGAGATCAATCATCAACATAGGATAGAAAACTCACTTCGATAGTCCATGTCTTGTTGATGACTTCCATCGGCAAGACAGATCCAATGTCACACTGATCTGACCTCTGTAGGAGTTTTAAATAGACCTACAACATGTCATCGAGGAGACTCTTAGCGATGACCATTGAAGCCAACCCATCGATGAGAGATCAATCATCGAAACAAGCTAGAAAAATCACTCTGATAGTCCATGTCTTGCCGATGACTTCCGTCGACAAGACAAATCCAATGTCACACGAATTTGACCTCTTCAGGAGTTTTAAATAGACCTACACCATGTCATTGCAGAGACTCTTGGTGATGACCACCATAGCCAACCCATTAGTGAGAGATCAATCATCAACACATGATAGAAAACTCACTCCGATAGTCCATGTCTTGCCAATGACTTCTATTGGCAAGAAAAATCCAATGTCACACCGATATGACCTCTATAGGAGTTTTAAATAGACCTACACCATGTCATCGCGGAGACTCTTGGCGATGACCACCGAAGTCAATCCATCGATGAGAGATCAATCATCATAACAAGATAAAAAACTCACTTCGATAGTCCATGTCTTGCCGATGATTTCCGTTGACAAGAAAGATCCAATGTCACACCAATCTGATCTCTTCATGAGTTTTAAATAGACCTATACCATGTCATCGAGGAGACTCTTGGTGATGACCACCATACCCAACCCATCGGTGAGAGATCAATCATCGGCATAGGATAGAAAACTCACTCTGATAGTCCATGTCTTGCCGATGACTTCCGTTGGCAAGACATATCCAATGTCACACCGATTTGACCTATTTAGGAGTTTTGGACATTGCTAGTTATCATCAAGACATTATGAGGGTCTCGCCGATTAAACAAATGTCTAAGAGAAAGTAAATAGATGGAACCTATTAATTTTCTTATTTTGGGGTTCTTTAAATCATAGAATAGATACCATCTTCTTATGTAATGTACTTATATTCAAATTTGAATTCGAGACCAATTGTCATTGTACATTCCATTTTACTTGCATAGAGTATTCTATAAGCAATATATTGATAATGCCAAATGATTTATGGTGTTGTACAACTCTACCTATCATCACAGTTCTGTTGTTCCCCCCTAGAGAATCCTACAAAGACAAGTTTACAATACCAAGTCAAATAATATGAAAAAGACTTACTTCCATACAAATTAAATGATTATTCTTACAATGGCAATTGTCTAATCACAACAACAATTCCATGAAAGGTTATCCATGCTTCATAAGAGATGTTGATCATACATATAGACTGCAAGATGCATAGAAAAAGCATTACACTTGAGAACAACCAAGGGCTAACAAGGGAAGGAGTTAAGAAACGTCTGGATTGAAGAGAAAATGTGTAGGGAAAATGTGAGCAGTTGTCAAGAGAACAAAGCTTGTGTTCAATGGGCCTCAATTTTATCATTATATGCCCATCTAATACCATATTTTAATCTAGGGTTCAACTATCTCGGATCTAAAGAAGCACCTTCCTTCAATTAACCATTTAAAGTACTATAAAATAAGGTAAGACTTTACTTGAGAAATATTGGGTACACTTGTAGGATTAAAGTTCTCACAATCATCAGGATTTATTGGCACACAGACACAACCCGCAACATATGAAGTAATGGATGACTACAAGTTAGTGAAATGGTTAATATGTGACTGGTTTAAAAATTGATTGGTTGAAAATAAGGTTACAAATAGATCTACATAAAAAATTATGAGGACAATCTACTATAATCATCAAAATAGATGAAAATGCAAAGGAAAGAGCTGAGCTACATCTCTAGAGCCTAAAAAAAACACATGCAAGAAACATAAAAGAAAAAGAACAAACCAGTTTTTGGATGAATACAAAATGGTGCCTTTAGCAAGTGATTCATATGCTTTCACACCTGACAGGACATTAAGAAGATTTTAGTCTTCCTTTGTGAAATTAACTACTTACAGAAAAAACCCAGAAACCAATATTATATACCTCCATGTCTAGCTGAGGGTAGGTATAAGAGAAAACAATTTCCTCAATGCAATGCCAAAAAATATCAATGCTCCCTTATTGCTACACATGCATATACAAGCATTATTCGAGCTCTAAAATATTCAAATATTAAGGATTTAATTAGCTATAAGATGGAAAGTTGTTGTTTAGACATAATCCATCATCTTTTACATATCTTTATTCACTCCTAGAGCTTCAGATAAATTTGTGTAAATGAGACAGAAATGTGAATCTTTTATGACAAAGAAAATTCTTAAAAGGAGGGGGGAGAGAGCAAAGGGTAGGGGGGCAAGAGAATGATTGAATGTATAGCAAAGTATAACATTTTGATCATTATAACAATGAAATGAACCTTAAGTTTGAAGCATTAATATCATTTAGAACATTTATGATCAAGAATGAATGTAAGTAGAGAAATTTTTGCATACCTACAGATGGTACAAAATTTCATGGTTAAGTGGAAGCCTCCCATCAACAAGAAGATGCAAATATCCATGTATCTATCTCAATCGAGCCTCTAAACCCTTTAGAGCTGTCAATTCTCCACTAACCTATTATGCACAAAAGTCAAATGTTAGAGTTATGCCACCACTAAAAATAGAAGAAACATAGCTTTGAAACCAAATCCACACACAACACAATGTGGTATTCATACAAATCCATACAAACAAACTAAACTCAGAACATTGGAATGGAAACAACTTCAAATTATGATGCAAAGCATGTATTCAGGGTATAAAGAATCATTTTTCTGCCACCATTGTGAAAAGTTAGCACTTTCTTTCATCTTTGCATATTGGTTTGATGCTTCAAACGATGCATTTCTTATATTGAAAAGTGCATTACCTTATTGAGCTTCTCTTTGTTTCGAGAATAGTTTAATATTCTCTACTTAACAGGCCAACCACATGATGTGCTGGCAGTTCATTTGGCCCCACTCTCACCACATCACTCTCAATTCCCCATACCCGATCATATAACATTAATCGTTCATTCATCCATTTATAACATATAGCATTCATTCATTCATCCATTAATAACATATAACATTCATTCATTAACATATAAAATTCATTCTTTCAATTTTTACATATTAAATAAAAAATATGGTTGTTATGATATGATTACAATCACTTTTTTTTTTGTTTCTTTTTTAAAGCTAAAAAAATCTGAAGTGGAGTATTGTTTTCTAAATCATCTGTCCCCCCTTTAGTTGTTCTGCCCTCTGCTCGTGATCTTAATGTACACCTAGTCGTGTGCTCATGACGTGGATGTCGCTAGAAGGGGGGTTTGCTACAATAACAAAGAAATGTTAAATTGATATGTTTTATTATTATTGTTACGAGTATTTCATTAATTAAAAGAACATTAAAGTGGTTCTCTTTACCTGACGGGTCCACATCATGTTCTTGAACTTCTCTTATAGACTCATGCTCAACATGCTGAACACCCTCTAAATCCTAATTTGCAGTTGAAACACGAAAGGTTACATTAATTAATACACCAATTGAAATTAAATATGTTTAAAAGAACATTAGAGTGGTCCTCTTTACTTGATGGGGCCACATCATGTTCCTAAGCTTCTCTACCCTAATCATGCTCAACATGTTGATCACACTCTACATGCTCTAAAGTTGAAACACAAAAGGTTACATTAATTACTACACCAATTGCAATTAAAGATGTTTAATTGTATTAATCCATACTCATTTTGTATAGCACATGAATACATCCAGCACCGGGATGCACACCATGACCTTTATTTGTAGGTTGTGCTCCGCCCTCACTAGGCTGCATTCCAATGTCATATGTAGTATTATCATTGCTTGTATGTTTAAAACAAATAGGCATGTAATTACTTTATGGTGGAAATTAATATTGAATAGATTGCACAAGTATTCAATTTTAAATAAACTTTATTGAGTTTATTTACCTGCATGTCAGATGCAGTGGAAGTTATCAGCTCTGCCTCCACCAAGACCTAGGCTCAACCACAACCCAGCCTTGGTAGCGCAATCAAGTCCTCTTCCGTGCGGGAACCTCGCTGAATTCAAGAGCCCCAGATTTTTGCATAAGATCATGAATTTTGCTTCTATAGTGTGATAAACCAAAAATTGTTTGCAATTTATTATTTGGATGCAATATTTCATTTATTGATACTACAATCTGCATGGCTAATTTTCATAACCACTAGAGCCAAGTTTAGCGTCTGTTTTTAGTCTTCCTTTGTTTCCTTCCGATGTCAAAGTAACCTATAAAATTTTGAAAATGCATTAGATTATGTAAAAAGAAAAGAGTAATCGTGATATAATTACATTGTTGATAGTATCACATACCTTCCTTGGCCCGATGGCATTCTTCCTTTTTCTTTTAGCCTTATCCTTTCCATCCAACACCGTGTCCTTCCACTCCCTCTCCTCGAATCATGGGGACGCTTATACTTTTTTGTTCTTCTCTAAATGTGTGACCAGGCTGGTCCCTCACATACTTAGATAGGTACCATTTCTTAAGGACCTTGGTTTGGTTGAATGTTTTATCAATTTAACAACACAACTAAACTAAGCTAATGAGCTTCATCTTTAAATCTTGATTTTGGAAATCCAATTGCATGGTATGTGGTGGGCCCGAAGAGCTCCAATGTAATATCACTTAGATGTTTATAAAAAACATCATTTCCTGCAAAATGATCATGGGATCAATAGTCTAAAAAGAGTGATCAATAAGTAAATTTCAATTGATTTATAATAATAATAATTAAAATATTTTAAAGTACTTGGGACCTTCTCTATCTTTATGGGAACAAAATCCTCGATCACCACAAATGTGACCAACAATGTTCCCGTACTAGTAATACGAGAAGATCTAGGAAATGCTGCCAAAACATCACTAGTACTAGTGGCCTCCACATCCCCAGGTATATGTCTTGACACATGTTCTGGCATGTGTTCGTTGCTAGAGGGTGCAGTAATGGACGCCTGCATGGTATGTGTTGCTGACATTTCAGACGATAATATAGGCATGAATGATGTGATGTATGTGCAAGAAGATTATGATGGACACTTGTACTAACCCCTACTCCTCAGGCAGCACTTGCAGTACCCTGATCATGGCTAGGAGCATCATGAGGATGTAAAAAATCCTATACAAACAACACATATTTTAGTTCATGACATAAAATAGTACAAAATATAAAACCATGAATGGACTTATGTTATAATTAAAGACCTCATGACAACTTACTTGCAAGTTTTGTGCTCTCTCAGTTAATATTTTAACCCTCTCTTATCTCATCTGTTTGAGGCACTATGAATAACAACTTAAGGATTTCTTCATTGCATTTTTTGTGGGTCTTCCTTATCATATCGAGAGAGTTTTCTGAATAAGCGATGTCATCATCACATAATATTGACTGCACCTCCCTATGGATGCTCTCGTCTATTGCTAGTGCCTTTCCCTGATCAGTCAATTGCAACAAGAATATTAAAAACATTATCGAAATTAACCCAATAAACTTATGAAAAAAACATAATAATAAAACATTTTGCTCATATCTAATTTGTACAATTACAATGAGGTAAACCTGTTGGGTAGAAGCCCCTGAAGATGCATCGCGATCTATGCTATGAGCCGAAGACTTCCCTGTACAATCAATGTCCCGCTGTGACAAAAATTAAATATAAAAAAATATTACCAAAATGAAACCATTAGACTTACGAAAAAAAATATAAGAATAAAATGGTATATTGGAGTCATTAATTAGAGGTTGGGTAAAATGGTACATAGTACATACCACCCCTTTAGTAACTGTGTTTGTAGCTAAGCGATTCAAATTGTAATCAATTAGCAACTCTTCCCCTATAGTTATTGATTTTATCGCACATACAAATACATGGTTTCCCTCACGCGCCTTGAATATGCAATTGGGTTGCTTATTTGTTGACCCAGGTCATGTACTATTTATAAACCCTGCAATATTCCATGATGTTGTTGGCCTTCCGTCAATGTACATAGCCACTCCTTTATTTTGATCCTTATCTTTTAGCTATATATAATTTGCTGACAGTGCATACCTACACATACTTCGTGTATATCGAACTAGCTACATCCAATCTTTGTAACTGTATCAGGGTCTGACATACTCCATCAATTTAGTAACTTTTTCATAACAAACCTTTATGCCATCCATGCAAAATAGGCCCAAACCATGTAATGACGATGGTGCTATGCAATATATCCTCTCATTGACACAAAAATTAGTGTTTATTGGAGGAAGTTCCTTGGGTACCCATTGTTTCCGTAGATGTTTGTACCTCAAGGGAACCTCGATGTCGCCTATGCTCTCATCATCATAAGAACATGACCCCCCTTTAGCAAGAAAAATTCCATGCGCTACAAAAATTTCTTCTAATCTTTGACCTCTAGTTGATCTCCTCTTTAGACCTACTACGCCTTCCTTGCTTTCCTCCTTCTCTCTTCCTGAATTTCACTGAGGAAGAAAGATCCCACAAACACCATTTGGTGGTACCTCGTGACTCATAAGGATGTTGGATGAAGTCTTTCTCATGGTGATGTGGATCCCAAGGTGACATTATGATTAATCTATCATTTCATCGCTAGAATTTCACAGGTTATAAGGTAATCAAGTCTTGATAGATTGCAAGCTATTGTTACTACTATCCAAATGTGTCCATCACAAATCAAATCTACTTAACGCTTTAACTCCCAAACTTTGTAACAAGTGTTAAATGTGACTATGGTCCACCAGTTACACAACCAAGGCCTCAAATGTATTCTCTAATTGTAATCAAAGGACTTTTTCTCTTCATTCAAGTAAATAAACTTGAATGGAAACACCACCAAGTGGCTTATTGGACACCTACATGATTAAAAATAGTAGCAAATTTACATTTAATTTCCATATGTCTAAGTGGTTAATGGGGAGGGAGTGTGTACTATGCCTAGTTAGGTCATCATAAGTTTATGCTTTGGAAATAAATTGTTTTTAAGTCATCTTAAATCTTCCTATGTCTAATTGCTAGGAGACTTTTGGTATGTTTTAAGGTAGGATGAGTGGTTGCATCAATGTTCTAGTTCTCTATGACAAGGTTTCAACATCTTCAAATAGTGAAAGTTGGTGCTCATAGTCATTTGAAACAACAAAATTTTGATTATGTTTGATGGTAGGATTTGATAACTTAAAATATCTCTACTTTGAAACAAAATTATCTCTAACAACTCTAAGAGCTATAATGGGATGGCCACCATCATAGGAAAGATTCTTCATTCTCACTTTTGGGTGTTAAAATTTAACAATACCTTAATTGATGAAAGAGCCCAAAGAGCCTTTCTCCATGGTATCCAAGTACACATAGCAAATGTCTCTTATACGGTTGGACATCATTTAAAGAACTTAGCTAGGAATTATTCATTTAACCTAAGGTTTTCTCATAATGCCATCATTGGAAAAGTATGATCAAATTCTTCTATTATGAAGAATTGGTCTATGTGCCTCTAGTAATCACTATAAATGTTTGTAAGGATAAAATGACTAATTGCATCAGGTAGGAGAGAATCAACTTTGAGTTCTTCAAAGATTATATTCCTCTATTCATAATTTTAAGGGTTGTGTGTGGAGGAGGTTATCACTACCAAGAAGGGAGAGTGAGACCTTCCTTGCATATGTTTGTGATGGAGGAAATAAAGAAGAATTGTATGCCTCTATTTCATTCATTAGATATTTCTTAGCTCTAGCATATACTTCATTAAGTCTACAATTGCTTCCAAGACCATGTGATGAAGGCTAAGGTGTGATGAAATCCTGGACTTCAACCAAGATGTGGGTAGATTATGGAGCTTGCCAAGACCGAGTAATGGGTCGATAAAAATGTGAAAGACTAAGCTATTTTATTTTTCCTATCATACCATTCATTAAATGAAGACGTAGAAGATCTTTGGAAACTAGGCATGAAAAACTAGAGAAGAAAGAGAATGGTGCCAAACTTATAGTACTCTTATTGTCCTCATTAATTTTCCCGAGTTCCCCAACCCTTTCATCCCTACCGGTATTGGACTTTTCACTCCCTAAGATCTTCCTCAACACTAATATTAATTTTGTTTCACTCCTCCAAACTCTTCTGGCGCTTGGTATTGGACCTTGTTTTTAACCCCAAACTTCTTCCTCAACGCTGGCATTGATCTGTTTTCACTACTCCGCAAACCTTCCCATAATCGGTATTGACCCTTCACTTCCAATTTGATGAGCTACAACCTGGTTTCGTTAGCTTTTACAGTATGTTAATTAAGTTCAAAATTTTGGCGCCATTTAGCTAGTTTTAATATTCTACAATATAGTTAAGTATATATTAGCTATATTTTACATAATAAATAATATAATTATTCAACTTATTATAATTATATATTATATTCTTTAACAAAATTATTAAATACATATAAAATTATTATAATTAATAATTGATAATAAGTATATTTTTATCTAATACAAAATATAATTAATATAATATATATTTAATATAATAGTAATATATATTAATATAATATTAATATGAGAGAGCGAAACTAAATTTTGATTGGTTGTTTCATGTCAACAATCCAAAGATGGCATGTGTCCTTGGGGAATTATGCTCAAGGTAGCATGCCATTTGATTAAAGCTATGATAATTCTCCTTTAAGACCTCTTCAATGTACCCATTGCACACTTAAGGAGAAAAAGATAAATATAGGGAAGAAAATATAGAGAGAGAGGGATATAATGACAAACATACAAATAGAAAGGGAGACAAGGAGATAGAGAGATAGAGAGATAAAGAGATAAGATGGTAATAGGATAGAGATATAGGGAGGGTGACGACATATCTCTCCCTCGCCGCCTCTCTCATCTCTATTCCTCTACTATCTATGTCACTCCCTCTTCTATCTATTGAGTTACCCTCCCCTTTCTCTCTCATCTACTCATCTCTCCTCCATCTCTCCTATTCTATATTCTATCTCCTATTTCCTTTATCTCCTCTCACTCTCTCATCTCTTTCTATCCATATCTTTCACTCTATCACGCATCTTCATCTCTTTCACCATCCCCCATCTCTATCTTTCTACCATCCTACTCTCTTCCTCTCTGGAAAAACATCTCCTCTCTCCCTCTCTTATCTCTCCTCTACCTATCTATCCCCTTTCTCTCCCTCCCCCTCTCTATCTCCCCCTCTCTATCTCTCACCATCTCTCCCTCCCTATCCCTCCTATCCATCGACTCTCTATCTCCACCTCTCTTCCTTTCTCTTCCCATATATCTCCATCTCTCTTTCTCTTCCCATCAAGGAAAACTTTAGTGGCGAATCTTCGCCAATTGGAGAATTCTAGGAATCGACCAAGTTGAAATTGGCGAATTTCTTGCACCCAATAGGGTGTCCAAATCGCTTGGATTTTATGAACTATAGGTCTAATGCATGTCCATTCGCCAATGATTTTTTTTATGAGCATATTTAAGCAAAAAATTTGCCATTTTCAAACTACGCGTTTCAATTGGACCAACTAATATTTTCGCCTAGAATCCCGAAAGCATTTAATAAAACACCTACATATTCACCAATACTATTAAAACAACATTGTATTAGGACCCATTTCGCCAATTAAAATTTACAAATAGTTGCTTGTGAAGACCCATTTCGCCAATTAAAATTTATAAATAGTTGTTCATTCGCCAATAACATTAAAAAATAATTACATTTGAGAACACATTTTTCCTTGAAAATTACAACGTATCGTTGTATAAGCATGTGAGATTCACCAAATTTTTAATACACCATTTAAAAATCCTGCGGAATTCACCAAATATGGAATCATGGATTGTTATTAATACAATCTAAAGTGTCATTTATTCTTACACATTTTGTTCTGTTTTGAGGTTCTACTTCTTGATTTGGAAGTTAGCGAAAGCAAAAAACGTATACTTAAAAGGTGAGTGATCATTTCTTCATAGTGTTATTAGTTATAATAATAAGTTTTATTTATCTCTTTTCCATTCTTGCTTCAACAAAGTGAACCTTAGAACCAAACTCTGAAGTTTCAAAGTTTTCGAAACCTCTGACCCACCAAGTAGAAAGATGACCAAGAAAGACTTGCAACTCAACAAAGTGAACCATCAACCAAGTTGGGGAATCACGAAGTTATGAAAATTTAGAACTCCATGACAAGTTTATAAAACTCTGAGGACTAGTGACTAAGTTTAGGAAAAGCCAATTTTTTTATATTTTATTCCATGGTATTGGATTTGATATGTGATTTTGCATCATTTTTAAAGAACGACACTTATCACACTACTTATAAATTCCTATTGCATTGCCATTCACACAATCTTTGATAAATAATTGAAAGGAATATTATTAATCCATTCCTTGAACATAAATAAATACAATCGAAAGTGTAATTTATTCTTACACATTTTGTTCAATTTTAAGGAGTGAGGTTCTACTTCTCAATTTAGAAGTTAGTGAAAGCCGAAAACGTAGGCTTAAAGGTTAGTGATCATTTCTTCATAGTGTTATTAGTTATAATAATAAGTTTTCTTTATCTTTTTTCCATTCTTGCTTCAGTCTTAAAGATATTGAGTAGGGAATGGGATCTATATTATTATTCTCTGTCCTTAAACAAGAAGACATTTTTTTCTAGTTTTTATTTGAAGTGAGATGAATATGTCGAGTGAATCAGAGATCAATATGTCGAGCGACTGCAGCAAGGGTAAGGCTCCTGCCACTCCTCAGGGTGGTGAAGAGACTCCTGCTGCTCCTCAGACTCTTGCCACTCCTTAGGGTGGTGAAGAGACTCTTGCTGCTCCTACGACTCCTTAGGGTGGTGAAGAGACTCCTACCACTCCTCAGGTTCCTTAGGGTGGTGAAGAGAATCCTGCCTCTCCTTAGGGTGGTGAAGAGACTGGGAGGGCATCAAAATGCCAAAAACTTAGACGTACCATACAGTCTTACTTTGGAATTTCCAAAGCTTCTAATCCATCAGGTCAAGATGGAGCTACATCATCAATTTTTTCGCCAAATATTGGTAGCATTCACAATACCTCACCACCACCAGAAGGTCAAGTTGAGATTGTTATTGATTTAAATTAAAATGTATCAAATTAGGATGGCAATACTGCAAAAGATGTTCCAAGGGATACCCTGGGCTCAGTTAACCAGAATGAGATAATTGACTTGGATGAGGATGATGATGTTGGTAGCAAGAGAAGGAAAAATAAACCAAAAAGGGGGTGCGAGTGGGAAATGACAAGGAGTTTTCAACTTGGTTGGTTGTCAAAGTACCCATTCATGGTATCAGTGGGGATCAACAATGCAAACAATATTGAAAAGGAAGCATTGGCCAAATGTAAGATTTTTAGTTGGAAATGTTGAAGATCCAAGACGTTGCAGCTAAAGATTGACACTATAGAAAAGCATATCGGTAAAGTTTATGAAAAAAAAATCATAGACGGAAAGGAAGAATCAATTGTACGATGGAAATCAAAGGAAGAATGTCTTCATGTTAAAGGTATGCCACGGATTATGAAGAGCATGAAGAAAGAATGTCAAAAATTACTACATGTAAAGGTACACTTGAGGCTCAATTTGGAAAAGCAATGGAAACAACTAATCTGTCAAAAACTGTTTGGATGAGTGTTGTTTTTCATATTTTTTCCAGAGGGTGTCCTATGATAGAATACCTAGAATATTCTAGTTTATTATCTTATTTGAAGGTTCCTCACTATCCCTACTCACATTGGTTAGTAAACGATGGATGGGAATGGGAAAATTGTCTTGCTACGGTGGAAAAGGAAGATTTAAAGGATAAAGTAAAAGAGTCAAATTTCATTGCATTATCTTTAGATGAAGTTACTATGGTAGACAATAATTCTTGGGTCTGTATGCATTTGAATACTGTACAACAACATGTTCTCCAAGCTCATCTTCTCTGTGTTCATAAAATGAAGGACAATTCAACATTGCTTAATATATTTGAACTAGTCAAGAAATCTTTGAATGAAATTGCAGGTATGGATGAGTTGACAATTGCAAAAAAGTTGGTGTGTGTAGGAGTTGATGGAGCTGTAGTGATGCAAGGTCAAAGGACTGGTGTTTGCACAAAGTTACAAACTACTTGTCGACCATACATGCTTGGCATTCACTGCATGGCCCATAGAATGAATTTAGCATTCAAAATTGTAAGCAAGTTTCCTACAGTATCAAAAGTCAAAAATCTAGTTCGTGAGATCCACACATACTTCTGCCAAAGTCCTAAACGTTTCACAAAATTTCAAAATTTTGCTGAGGGAATAACACCAGGAAACAAGCTTCTCAAGGATGTTGATACCAGATGGATCTCCCTACATGGACCAGCACAACGAGTTCTTTTAGAATATCAATCCTTGATTGGATACTTAATGTATGAAAATCACAGCACACTAGACAAAGCTCCTGACCTCTTACATAGGTTAAGCAATATAGAGACACTCTTGAATTTAACTAGTCTTCTCCACATGCTGGATGTGATGAACAAGCTTGTGAAGAAAGCACAAGACATAACTATGTATATTAATGAATATGCCAATCTACATAAACATACATGCTTGGCCCTCGATCATCTATATCTAGATCTAACACAAGATGGCGCAAATTATTTCAAGTGGCAAAAAATTATTGATTTGAATGATCCTAATGATTATTTACAGTTTAATGCAAGTGAGAACTTATACATATGTGTACATGGATATGAGATACAAATGTACCAATGTAAGACAACCAATTGCTCTAGCAGAGAAGTAGTTGTTAATGAGGAAGATTTTAAAGGCATTGTTAAATTTGTTGGTAATAATTTGAAGGAAATTGCAAAATATCTTTCCTTAGAGATTCGTGAAAGATTCCCTCAACATGAAATACTTGAAGCCATGAGTATTGTGTATCCTCAATTTTGGGAAAAATGAGATAACCCAAAATATTTTTATGCTCAGGTAAAAATCTTGAATGAACAATTTTTGAAAACTATAACATACAATGAGCAGAAAATAGAAGGAATTTTAGATGAAGATAAGCTTAGAAAACAATGTAGGAGTTTTGCAATAGCTATGAAGGACCAATATAAATCCATGGGCAAGGACAAGGACTTTGAACCAGGATCAATAAAAAAGGTTTGGACAAACTTAGGTTAGAGTGAAATATTGCGTGGTTCTATATCAAAATATTTCAAACTTGTTGATTTGTTAAATATAGTAGGTTTCCACAATCCATATCATAGATTTGTATTGCTTCTGGATTCGATTGTGTAAGGATTTGATGCAAAAAAATCCTTACACAATCGAATCCAGAAGCAATACAAATTATTGATTTATGTCAAACAATGATAGTGGGGTTGGTGGAGGATGAGAGAGTTTTCAGTACATTAGGGTTTTTGAAATCAAAGTTAGGAAACAAACTAGAGAAGAATTTGGAAAATTTCTTGAGGATGAAAGGAACTGCATATAATGTCAAAAAATTTCCTTTTGAAAGGGCACTCACAATCTAGATGTCCACATGTGAAAGAAGAGGGACCGGGTTGTGCAACACTCCAATTCCAAAGGCTGGTACTGGTGGCATTAGCAGTGGCAATGGGACTCGAACAAATGACATTGACAAAAATGACACAATGAATGTTGAATTTGAGATACAGGCCAAAGAAAATGAAGAGAAGACTTGGAATAAAATTCAAGATGACTCTAAATTACTTTATCTAATGATGAACGTCAGTTTGAGGACCCCGAGTCCATTTGGGAAATGGAAGAGATTCAAGAGAATTAGCAGCTTTTAGGTATTTCTATTGCACTTCATGGATCCCAGGATCATATTCCATTGTTCCATACTGTAGTTGATGATATTTTATATTGTATTCAATGAAATTGTGAATCATTACACTTAATGATAATTTATTTTATATTGCACTTCATGAATTAGATTCCAAATTCAAACTGTATTTGATGATATTTTATGTTGTATTCCATGAAATTGTGATATTTTATATTTTATATTAGTCCGTACATAGTATCCAATGAGGTTTCAGATGATGGTACCTTTGAAAGGTTAAGGCAAGATAAGTCCATAATGTCATGTGGTCACTGAAACTTGGAACCTTAGAACCAAAGTTTGAAGTTTTGAAGTTTTCCAAACCTTCGACCCATCGACTAGAAAGATGACCAAGAAAGACTTGCAACTCAACAAAGTGAACCATCAACCATGTTAGGGAATCAGGGAGTTATGAAAATTTAGACCTCTGCGACAAGGTTATAAAACTTTGAGGACTAGTGACTAAGGTTAGGAAAAGCACCAAAACCGTGACTTTGAGTGATAGTAACCACATCAATGAAACTAACCAAAAATCCATGTTCCAATTCCAATAATAGATAATCCACAACATGAATTCATATAAATGTTTAGTGGATATGCTAAGTAGTCATGGAGATATAGTATTGATGTGTGAACTGTAATGCAATTTCACTAAGATTATGGATGCCTGGAATTAAAATCACCTTATAGTTCATATTTTAATTGTGTTAAAAGTAAAACTTGATCATGTGCTCAATGATTCATCACTCAACTCAATTCTTATTAGATTAATAACATATTAACAATAGTATTAGTAGCATATACAACAATGAACATCAACAATCATTTAAAGTGTGTCTAGAAGTTGAAACCACTACTAGACTTTTTCTTCAAATGATATAATAAATAATACAAATAATTGAACATCAACACATTTTACTAAATTATGAATTTGAGCTTTTAAATTGGTTATCACTGTATCACATGAAGGAATACATAGAGGCATTGGCAATGCAAAATCTTGCTCAAAGACAACTCTGCACAGAGTTGAGTTAGAACTTGGAAACTCATATTATCAAAAATTAAATCACTGCATCACCTTTTCTAGAAACTTCCACTCTTTAGGCGTTGGAATTGTCATTTGTTCTAATTGATGTTGTTTGACTTGAAGATTTGTTAAAAAATCATGATTCAAATTGGAACCTGTCTTGGATTCTTCAGTCAATTTTGCATTTAGGGTTAGCAATGGTTTGATGGAATCCAAATAGGTCACCACATCTCGGTTTTGAGGAAACTAGTCCAAATCAATCTTCCTTGTATCCTCCATCTTATTTATGAAATCATTCTTTCCAACGGATCACTCATTTGTGTCAAAAGCCTCTGGTAAACCAAGCTCTATGAAGTTCCTTAACTTTTCATCCACCTTCTTCATCTTGTCTGCAACCAAATGCAAATATTTCTCTGTTTCGCGCATTCTCAAACACTTTTCAATGACAGATGACAACGTCATTGATATAGCAAGCCGATTAGTAATCCCTTTTTATTTCAAAACATTGTCACTGGCTTTGCAGACTTTTTGTTGAATTTGATTAGTTGATTTCTCTAATGCCAACACATTTTTTTTCTCCATTAAATATTTGTTGAGCTTATTATGATGTTGTCTGATAGCATCAATCAATTGAAACATGTCACACAAATGATCAATCCCTGACATTATTTCATCCCAGATCTTTTGTTTCATATGCCACATTGTTTCTCTACAAATTGAAGATAACTTATTTTGACAAAACTTAATTTCATTTTTTTCTTCCATCAGCTCTGCCTCCAATCTTTCATTTATTTTTCTCTCCTCCAATTTTTGTTCCCACTGTGCATTTCCATTTGCAATGTTTAGTCTTAATTTTTCTGAAGTAGATTTTTCCTCATCATAATAAACTCAAAATAAACTCATGGGACTTGCCGAGTCAGCCATGGTCTCTGAAAATAAATGCATGGGGAAAGGGGGCCAAGTCAAATTGGAGAAATGGGAGCTATGAAGATACAAAATGTACTTATCCCCTGTTAGAATCAGATTGATGCAGAAGATGAGGGGTTGTAAAATTGTTCCCATGCAAAAGATGAGGGGTTGTAAAATTGCTCCCATACAGAAGATGAGCACTTAAAATAAATGAATGGGGCTTGCCTAGTAGGCCATGGTGCCTCAAAATAAATGCAAGGGACTCTCCTGGCCAACCATGCAGACGATGAGGGGTAGTGAAATTTCTCCCATGCAGAAGATGAGCACTGGAATTAAATGCATGGGAATTTCCTGGGCAACCATGTAGACGATGAGGGGTAGTAAAACTGCTCCCATCTTCTACTTGCAACTTCCATGCACTAGGATAGCACTTATCTCCATCAGAGCTCCTCATCCTAGTTCAAAACCTGTCTAAGAAGTCAGGTAAACCAAATCAACTTCTTTCCAATTCTACCCATTCTGAACTTGAAGGAAATTGGTCTTTTACTCTATAACTACATAACTAGAGGCAGGAGAATTTAGAGCATCCCCAGTAATACCGCATCATCTTCTTCTTGAATCCTTATTAAGTTATTAACCCTACAAAATGAAAACCCTTATGACAATTAAACGAATTATTTTAGTTGTGCTCACTATCCTTATTTATGGGCCAAAAGTGCCACTACCAACCTGGTCCCTTGTACACCTCACACGTGTCACATGTGAGGTTGTGTATAGTTACTATTAACTAGCAATAATTGCGATTCATACAAACCAAAAATCCAACTTAATCGTTAACTCAAGCTAGCTACATGAATAGTTGCAAATTGTACCTCAAGTTGACAAGCTGTCAATTGTCAAAATCGGCAGTGCCACACAAGTTGTCGATTGTGAAAATCACTGGATTATTGACATCATCATCTATGATTCTACATTACATTGTGTAGTTTTCAATATAAAGCTATCCAATCAATCACTCTGGCTATTCATATGGCATTAATCCACGCCGTCACCTAGTACCATAGCCAAATTGAGAATTTCAATAGAATAAATGAAAAGTAGAGTACTTCAACGCATTGAAAAGAGAATTAAATGTCTCATTTTACCTTAATCATTATCAATGTCCTAATAAGTCACAATAAATTTCGCTCACTTATGATCAAAACTATATATGTTGATTTCTGAAACCAATAATTAATAAAATATCAACCATTGATTTATGAAAAACCTAATGGTTCTAGTGTTATTCCAGAGGTTTTAGTTCACAAGTCTAGTGCTTCAAGGATTTACTTTTGAAATACATCTATAGCCGTCCATCAAAAATTCATCGAACGGTCCCTCTTTTAAGACAAACTTTATGCATGTGCATAATTTCAAATGGGGACATCACTAGGTTGATGAGACTCGACCCTCAAGATTAATTAAGAGTTAAGATTTAAGGCTTTATCATAAAATATTTTGGTTTGAATTAGGCAATATTAAACAGTAAACAAGAGCACCAATATTTAACGGTTCTAGTGTAATTCTAGAGGTTTCAATTCACAAATCTAGTGCTTGAGAGATATACTTCCGAAATGCAACTACAACCGTCCACCAAAAATTCATCAAACGGTCATGGTCCATAATGTCACATGGTCACTGAAATTTGGAACCTTAGAACCGAAGTCTGAAGTTTCAAAGTTTTCAAAACCTCCGACCCATCGACTACAAAGATGACCAAGAAAGACTTGCAACTAAGGTTACTTTTTTTGTTATGAAGCATGTTAAGATGCTTTTTAAAAAAAAATATTATAGTTGTAGGTGATTTTTGGATGGTTGATGAAAACAATGAGGCAAATAATCTTTATTTTCATGCTTTTTTTTATTAGTTTGATATTATGTTTAATTCACCAATGTTTTTTTCTTAATCATTTGAAAATAGGTTTAATTCGCTAATGAATTTTACTTTTTAGTTTGGAAAAAAGTTTTAATCACCAAAAAAAATATTTTTTCTGGTTTGAAAACAAGTTTAATTCGCCAATCGAAATATTTTATTGCTTTGAAAATAAATTTTAATCACCAATGGAAAAATTTAGTGGTTTTAAAAAATTTGCATTTCTCAGGATTTTCCACAGACTCTAGTGATTAGAAAAGATTCGCAATGGACATTATTTTTTTTTCTCAAAAAATGAAAAAATTGGTCACTAAAATTAATATTTTGTTGTGAAAGATACAAGATTCGCCAGGATTTTACACCTTCACCGAGGGGGGGCTTTAAAGTTTTCGCCTCCCATATATTCTATCTCTATCTCCCCATATATTAACTAAGAAGCCATGCAAGCATACAATAGTATATGTTAGTAAAACTATAATAGTGTTTTATTAAACTATAAGTAACACTTATCTTTCTAATGTCAAGCCTTCTTATAAAAATAGTGTTTTATTAAACTATAAGTAGATTATTGTCACCACTCTTCATTCAACATGAAATGCCAAATGTAGCAATTGTTTTGTTGCTTTTGTCAAGTTTCATTAACCAAGCTATTTACTAGGTTGAATAAAGTTGTGTTATGACCCTTCATCTCTTTAAAATAATTAGACAATATTAGCGAGATCAGGAAGGGGAGAAAACTAAACTCCTTCAAAATAGGGGTAGTTGTGGGTTTGTTGGTTTTCTTTGTATACTATATACTTAGTTCCTCTAGGATAAATAAGTCACTTTAGATCATTTTCTTAGTTGTGTATCCTAACTAATATAGAGTAAGCTTTTTCATTTTAATTGACTACTACATAATAGTTTATGTGTTGAAAGAATTGTTTCCATTCTTTGTAGTTTTTACATTGGTATACAAATCATATTTAATTTCATGCCAATATACTTCTTTCATAAAGATATTTGTTTGAAATAAGTGCTTCATAACCCATCTAATCAAATCATAACCTATCAAAAAGGAAATAGGAATTTTCTAAAGAAAAGAACACTTGACCCAATCATAAGTGTATGGCCTTCATAGAAAGGAGTGATCCACCTTAGCAATAACAACTACCTGATTTAGACCTAGTAGGTTCAACTCAACCAACCTATCAACCTGCCTTTAAGAGGCTTCCAACAAGTTTAGAATGACCAATTTAAAAAATCCAAACAACTCTCAAAGCCTGAAAAAGAACAGAAGTCAGATTTCACACTTTCACTCCTTGAATCCTTGTAACAGTGCAAACCTAGTTTTTTCCCAATAACTCAAAACTTTCCCAAAACACCAGAGAAATTATTGATGGTTTTAGACACCCATTTTGGAGTTATTAAACATACTTCAAGGGCAAGTACAAGTGATTTTACAAAATTTACAGTGATTTTACACTTGTTGATTCCCTAAAGAAAACCTTATCTTGAGTATAATCCATCATAGTCACATATGATCACATCATTCTTGACCATTTGATATCATGAAAAACCTCCAAAATCTAGTATTCAAATAACCCATATCAACAATAATTTGTGTAGGTCTCTCTGATTCATAAATCATTATATTCTCATTTTCGGCATATCGGCGAAAGAACAAAAATGTCACACTGATCGTATTACATAAGAAGATACACATCAGGATGACATGGTCCATGGTCTCACCGATAAATATTTTTTTCGGCAAGACAAGTTCCATCAGGGTGAAATGAAAAGGTCATACCGAGCATATAGGTCTCACCGATGAAGTTCCATCGGAAAGAAACCTCTCTTGTCTCACGAATCAAAGCACAAGGAGTTGTATCAGAAGGAGTCTTGGTGACATGAGATCGAAGGAATAATCATTGGGGAGACTTATAACATTGGGTAAATTACTGAATGTCTTAGCGATACACCATGTCTTGCCGATGAAGACACAAACAAATCAAGATAGTTGTCGGGGTGACTCTTGGCGACATTTATATGAATCCGATGGATAGATTATGTGATATTGGCATAATGTCTACCCGACCAAAAGAATGTTTAATGAACGTTAGTCAAGCCTGAATAAAATGATCGTTCAAATTTTGAATTGTCTTTCCGATAGAACATTTGATGTGACAGTGGGTAAATTCGAAGATCACCTACACTCATGTTCAAAGCTAGGATTACTAAAGAGAATACATATCGGGGAGATTGGCTTATGGTCTCATCAATGAAGGGAATCTATCGACAAGACAAGTCATTGGTGTGACATTGGATCTGTCTTGTTGATGGAATTCATTGGCAAGACATGGACTATCTGAGTGAGTTTTCTATCATGTGCTGATGATTGATCTCTCACCGATGGGTTGGCTTCGGTGGTCATCGCCAAGAGTCTCTGCAATGACATGGTGTAAGTCTATTTAAAACTCCTGCAGAGGTCAGATCAGTGTGACATTGGCTTTGTCTTACCGACGGAAGTCATCGGCAAGACATGAACTATCAGAGTGAGTTTTCTATCCTATGCCAATGATTGATCTCTCACCGATGGGTTGGCTTCGGTGGTCATCACCAAGAGTATTTGTGATGACATGGTGTAGGTCTATTTAAAACTCCTGAAGAGGTCAGATCGGTGTGACATTGGATCTATCTTGCCGACCGAAGTGATCGACAAGACATGAACTATCAGAGTGAGTTTTCTATCCTGTGCCGATGATTGATCTCTAGCTGATGGGTTGGATTCGGTGGTCATCGCCAAGAGTCTCATCGATGAAGTTTCATTAGCGATGCCATCATTTCTTTCACCGACAGGAGCACTGGGAATATATCAGCGAGACATGTGCCATAAGTGTAAATCCTGAATGTTCACCCGACCAACTAAGTTACACCGACATGAGGATATCGATAGGAATTATGGAAACATATTCAAGACCAAAAGAAAAGTTATCGACGAGGATTATAACATCGAACGAACCACTAAATGTGTTAGTGATACTAAAATTCAGGCCAATGAAGAAATAAATGAACCAAAATGATTGTTGGGGTGACTCTTGGTGATGAATACGAGACAAATGTTAACATCAGTCAGATGTGTAGAGTGTTACCCCGATCAACAGAGTATTCAGTGAACATTGGTTGGGGTCTAATGTATAGATCGACCAAAGTTTGAAGGTGTCTTGCCGACCAGTTCATTTGATGTGTCAATAAGGAATTCAAAAATCTGTTACATTCATGCCTGGAGTTAAAACATTAATGGAACCACGGAGTATAGGTAATTTCATAGATTGAAAGGAAATCATTACAAAATGAACATTATTGTGAATTGGTAATGAAGGAAATGAGGAGACAAACAAAGGGCCTAAGAATTGTTTCAGTTGAAAGACCTCAATCAAAACCAATAAGTCCTTTGCATTTTAACTTTTTCATTTCTACAATTTTAAGCGAGTAATATGGAAGGCACCGGCTCAGGGAAGTTGAAAGGTAGAAAAAAAAGTGAGAGCAGTCACCCTAAGAGTAAGAAGCAAAAAGTTGAGTCTAGAATTGAGCCGGAGGGTGCTGAACGAAAGCTGAATCAGGATTTAGTTGACCAATTGCCTGGCTCTGGGTCCATAGGTAGGTGCTCCATGTAATTGAGGGCAGAAGTGGATAAATTGGATGACAAGTGCAAGCACATAGGAGATATTTGGACCCCAATAAGAGGCTATGAATTGTTTAGATTCCACTTTCAATGAAGATATCGTTTTGAGCTAGTTTGTAATCCATGACGTCTAAATTTGGGAAAAATGGTTTTCCCTAATGTGTTTTGAATATAAAGCTGGTAAAATTATTGGCCACCCACTATGAATCAAAACTTAAGGCCATATGTGGACCATATGGGAAACTATTTGTATACATATTAGAGGCTTCAATATGTGAGGTTTTTAAGTTGGAAGGGTGGTGTAATGAGAAAATTGTGAATGAAGAGTTGGAAAATGAGTTTTGGAGAATGGACACCACTTACAAGGGTTGGAGGTTGCCCTTACATAGAATTAAACAAGATGGTAAAATTGTCCCACTTGACGATGGAGATGGGCCTCCATTCCATGTGGACTTATTCGAGCCCTATATGAGATATACCTATTTCTCGGTAGGACAAGTGTTGGGTATGGAAGTTCCTGAGTATATGTCCATTGTTCCCATGGTAATTACAGCTGGCAATCAATGTCATAATTCTAGGTTATTCGACTATGCTTCATTTGTCTCCAAGGAGCTCGACTTAGCATTGGTGGAAATCAAGAATAAATCCCTTGTTCTGCACCTTAGGAATTATTCTCTTTTAATGCATCTAGTATTGTACTTCGGACAAGAGTTAGGGATTTAGCCAAAAAAGTTGAAGGTTTCACAGTTTGATAAAGAGGGAAAATTGTTAGCCATTCAATTGTGGATTTCCATTTGGGATAGTAGGTTTGCTAATTCCAGTTTCCTGTATTTTTAAGAATATTTTGTAAAGCCAATATATGAATTCTATAGTCATCCTTGTGCACACTCATTGTCTGATGAAATAAAACACTTCCTCAGACCTAAGGACTTTAATGGACCAATTGATCACAATTGGGGAGACTGGTATTGCTTGGAAGATGCTACTATGGTAAGGGTGTTTGGTTTTGAGGATTCTCCATTCATTTTGCCTAAAATAGTCTCGGATAGGATTGCATATTTGGAAATTGTAAGACATAGATTTTTCTAGTTTCATGAATTTTGGTTCATTCAGAAAATAGGCATTTATGCCTAGTACTCTATGCTTTGGTGATTTTACTGTGCTTGCAAAGGAAGGATATGATTTGATCCTTGAAAAATTAATGTAGTATAATATGAATAAGGGTCCACCAAGAGAAGGTTTTGATCCAGAGGGATATATCAATTTTTCCAAACAAAGGATAAACTTTTGACGATACGATCATGTGCCTTATCAATTTGATGACATGATTAGAAATTTGGAGGAAGAGGAAGCAAAGAGAGTGGTGGAGGAATACAACCAAGGGTTTCTGAATACAGGGTTCCCTTTTTATGGAGATGAGGAAACTGGAGAAGATATGCCACAAGACCTACCCAGTAGGATTTCCAGATTAAAGACTTAAGATTAAAACTGCCCTCCTAGAGAACTAAGTGCTGAAGAGACCCAAGATATAGACACCAGATAGATGGCATATAGGTCATTTGTAGCAAACAATGAATTTGTGAATTCTTCAGAATTCAGATCTTTCTTGTATAAGCAAAAGGGCAAGGAGATAAGGCAGCTAGTTGATAATATTACACCAAGAAATGAGGAGCAGCTACTAAATAATTTGAAATTAACTGTGGATAGAGAAATGGCTAATATGACCCCTGACAAAGGAAGAAAAATGTTAGAGGATGCTGAAGTTATGATCTTTCCAAGGCTCAATTTGAATTCTGCATTGGTGTTTGATAGCTTCTTAAAGGATAATAGTGCCAAAAACAAGCTTAGTCTGGAGGGGGTGACAAAAATATATGTTGGATCCAAATATAACCCGAATGAAGGATAACTCATGATATGGGCCTTGTATCCACCTCATAGAAAGTCAGTGGTGATTGATACTAAGAAAGCATTTGGACATGTCATGACTCTGAAGGTTGGAGAGGTAGATCCTATGGCGACTGTAGACATTGGGATTAATGTGGAAAAATTGAATAAAGCCCAAATACAAATGTTGATAAAAGAAAAGGAAATGTACAAAATGAATAATGAAAGGATCATGAGAGAAAATGATCGTTTGAAGGACATGCTAGGAGTCACAATGGGACCTCCTAAATTAATAACACATGGTGAAAGCTCACATGAGGTAAAAGATCATTCAGAGGAGTCAACTACATATTCACAAGGTAAATATGATACACTCACTGCAATAATTAGAAAAAGGCAGACCAACTTAATGATTTGGTTGAATAAGCTATGGGGAGCATATTCAAAGAACCATGTTATAGGGCAGGAACACAAGAGAATTGATGGAAGGATTGAAGAAAAGTTTTGAGAATTTAATGAAAGAGATGTTCCTGACAGTGTGGCCATTGGTATGGGTAACCAAATTATAAAGAGACATAGGGACTATTATGAGGAACTGTGAGAAGATGCAAAGGGGATGGTTGATGTTATGAATATGGGACTGCCTACACTATTTGAAGATGGAGAAAAGCTGAAAGAGAAAGCCAAGTGGATTGAAGAATGTGAATTGATGCTGCAGGGAATTCTGGAAAATGCTACAGGGAAGGATTCGACATTGGATGAGAGCTACGAGCACAACGAAATGATGATAAAGGTGGAAATATCGGCCAGGAACGCATTATGAGATGCCGATACTCATGAACGACAAGATTATCTAGATCATTTATCAAATGTTCATCTATGGCTAAATAGATCCTAATCTCTTGTTTTAATTATTTAAGTAAAATAGAACATTTGTGAAGGGACGTGTCCCTTCCAAGTTTTGATGTATTTATATCTATTCCATAGTAATGCAATAGATACAGGCGTTAGGAGATATTTAGTAGATAGCTTTCTAGCAAAATGCTTTCATATACGAAGACTTAGATGCTTGTATTTTGATGGAGTAAATGAAGATATCTAAGTTATGGATTAAGATTTTGGTATCAACTGTTTGTTAAATTTATGTAGTTATTTGATTGTCTCCATTCTAATGCTTCTCTATTCTTTAAATTGATATAACAAGTTTATACTCAGTTTATCATCGTACATTTGCTATATATGTGTGATTTGGTTATTCGGTTCTCTCAAGTAGAGATTAAAACTTTTAATCAATCACAACAATTGGGAAGTGTTAGTTGGATTAATAAGAAGAATCACATAACTAGAATTGCCATTCTATCTCGAGAAGAGTTTTTCAATTATTCACTTGCACGTTTACACAAGTTGTAAACAATTTCTGTGCCTGACAGTTTGAATTATTGCCATTATTGAAATCCACATTTGCAGATATTCATTAGACTCCATATACCCAATAAGGCACTAGTCTCCCCTTGTATTCTTTTATAATTTTCATTATTCTTATTTATTTTACACTTACATTTAAAATACATATACATATGTATTTATTTTTCATTTATTTCTCATGTAGTTTAATAGTTTGATCGATTTCATATTATATGTGTTGAAGACTTTAAAATTTCAATTACATTAATTTATGGATATGTTGTATCTATAACACTACAAAACCATATGCTCTTTGCATTTACACTTACATTTAGAAATACACATTTATATGCATAAATATAGATTTCTTTAATGATATGTTGCATTTATTGTTCTAGGAGAGCATCTAGTAATTGCATTTCATTTACATTTACATTTAAAAATACAAATACATACATACATACATATTTATGCATCCTAAGCCCTATTCATGCATCCTACAATTACAACAGTATCCATGGGACCTCTTACACAAGCTACAGTAATCACAAAAAGTGTAAGAGCCCCTTTATATCATGTTTGGACTACAAAACCCTCAAAAATAGGGTAACTGGGTTGTATGCAAATAAATGAAGCTTTCTAACTCAAATCAATGCCTTAAGCCCTCAAATCATATTCAAATCAAAGCTAACACATATCTGTCCAACTTTTTTCTCTAATAGCTAAGATGAATTCCATTAGGCTTGTACTCTCCTTGGTTGCAACATAGAGATTTGAAGTCCATAAATAGATGTCAAAAGTTCCTTCTTGTATGGAGATTTAGAGGAAGAATTTTACATGTTTTAAACCCTAGATTTTATCAATAGTGATAACTCCAACTCTGTGTGAACATTGAAAAAACATTGTGCAGATTGAAATAGGATCCTTGAGATTTGTATGAAAAGATCAAAATGTTTCTCATCAATTCTAGTTTTATATGGATTCCTCATGATCCTATAGTCTACACTCAAATAGTAGATAGGAAATTCTTGAGTTTTATACTCTATGTTGATAATTGAATAACTATGGGATCTTACACCAAGTAGATTCATGATTTGGAAGTATACTTAGTGAAGCATTTTAAGATGATTGACTTAGATTTGTTAAATTTTTTCCTTGGTTTAGAAATTTTATAGTCTACCAAAGCAATTTTTTTAATTAATCCAAATATGCTCAAGGCATTATTTGATGCTTCAACATAGAAAATCCAAGTTCACACCAACTCCTTTTTCATTTGGATTCAATCATTCTACCATGCTTTCTTCTCCTACAATTGATTGTACACTCTATAACACTACAAAACCATATGCTCTTTGCATTTACACTTGTATTTAGAAATACACATTTATATACATAAATATAGATTTCTTTAATGATATATTGCATTTATTGTTCTAAGAGAGCATCCAATAATTGCATTTACATTTACATTTAAAAATACAAATACATACATACATACATACATACATACATATTTATGCATCCTATGCCCTATTCATGCATCCTACAATTACAACAGTATCCATGTGACCTCTTACACAAGCTACAATAATCACAAAAAGTGTAAGAGCCCTTTATATCAAGTTTGGACTACACAACCCTAAAAAATAGGGTAACCGGGTTGTATGCAAAGAAATGAATCTTTCTAACTCAAATCAACGCCTTAAGCCCTCAAATTAGATTCAAATCAAAGCTAACACATATATTCATGACATGGAATTGATTTCACATCAAAATATAGCTGCATGTGACTGTACATTGCTGCATAACAGGAAAAATACAATTTTTTTAAAGAAAAACATAGATTTTCGAATGTCAAGAGCTTGTATTTTAAATTCTCAACCATCAACAACCATTACAATGATCACTTTATGCCTTTTAAAGGAATTTACACCTCAACCACTGAACAACCACTTGTACAACTCACTTTTTAATCTTTATGATCACATGAAACATAAAACACACTAATTTCAAGGTTGTTAACATCACTATTAAAATGTTTTAATTTTTTGACCTTTCAAACATTAAAAAGTACATCATTAAATTAATTATGTAATGGCATCAAAATTTAAAACATCATGAATTAATTACGTAACCACATAAGTCAAATATAATTCTATCAAGAAATTAATATCAAATAGATAATATAATTGCATAACTCATACATTTCAATGCCATTGATCTTCTTCTTCATCCAACTCTTTGTCTGTATCATCTAATCCAGATTCGACATTGTAAGGATTGGTCATATCGTCATCATCATCATTGATATCAGTTTCGATAATGTCATCATCCACACGGATATCATCTTCATAAACATTAACTCCTACATCATCATGATCTAGTTCCTCCTCTTCGACATCTTTGTCAGGGACATCATCAACTAACTGTTGATCCTGATCATCATCTACATCATCTTCTACATCTTCGGTATTTTCTTCTTCCACCACATTATATTTTACCGGCCTTCCTCTTGGATCATGTCTAACAACAAATAACCAACCCAGTTTACTTGGAATCTCTGAGTAAAATACCTGCTCACATTGGCTTGGAAGAACATAGGGCTCATTTCCAGCTCGCTCGATCAACCTTTTATTAACCATGGTAAATCCATTATCATGTTCAATAACAGTTCTCTTGGGATCATTTTCATTCAATCATAGCTTGCACCATAGGATGACGAACAAAATTAATTTGAAGGACTTAAAGTCACACTCAAGTATATCATCCAAAATCCCATAGTATCAATTTTCTGAGACTTCTAGATGTATGTCGCTTCTGGATGAAACATTAGTCACCTGAAATATTGTAGTTATACTAGAATCACAAGTTTTCTTCGTGTCATCCAACTTTTTGATTCAAAATTTACGACCATTGCACCACATAGCCTTGTGGTGTTTCACCTGCAATATGTCAAACATATAAAAATTATTGCAATATCGTTAGTTGATAAACATATTTATTCTTGGCCAAATGTATGCAAAGAAAACAATCTCAACATATATATACATCAATATAATTGAAAATAATTAAATAATATGGGTTATTAATATATTTATACGTACCTATTTATCTCTTAAACCATATGCTAAACCAATTTCCCTTTGTGTAACATTGAAATCTCCATTACAATGTGCTTCTTTAACCAATGAAGCCACACTTTCCCATGTTAATGAGTGACCAAATTGTTGACATCATTCAATCCATACCGTCATCCAATCAAGATTGATTGCGATGTACAAATGAAGTGCATCCCACTCTCGGTCAATTGTATAAAAAAAATTGAAATTCACAAACGACGTATAATTAGTTAAATACCACGGTATACGACCTTAATTTATAATTGATGCATATTGAAGATTAATAATTAAATAAGTACAATATAAATAAAAACCATATGTAAAATGTATTCCAATTAATCTCCATGACCATCTTATAATTACCTCTCACTTTCCTCAATCTACCTTTCCCCATCGGGTACTCCACTTCAAATTTGTTAATGGATTTGGGATCCCAAATGTGATCTACATGGATCTTTGTTGCAAACTTAGGAAGATATTCACTAATGTACACCATGGTCTGGTATACCATATATCCCTCTACCATAGAACCCTCAGGATGTGCTCTTTTTCTAACCAAAGCCTTCAAAAATTTCAAGTGCCTCTCAACCATCCACATTGACCTTGTGTGTACAGGTCCACACAATTCAATCTCCTCAACTTGGTGTATGAGGTAGTGTTCTTGTGCATTGAAAAATGTTGAAGGTAGAAACTTTTTCATTTCACAAATTAGACAAGGAATTTTTCTCTTCCAATAGTTTATATTTTCTTTATGGATTTTTTTAGATGACAACCATCTACAAGTGATTCAAGGCACAAATATATTAACAAGATTTAACAAAAATATACAGTATATTACATAAAAAGTAAAACAAATGGCAATTATAAGATCTATACAATGAATTGAAAAAATATCGTTACTTACCTCATGTATTTTCCAAGATCATATATAACTTTGTTTTGACATTGTTGTCGGGTTGTCTAGAGATAGAGGTAGTACGCATTGCAACAATTATAAAATGATCTTTCTATTATTTTTCCAAAGTAGTAAAACATAATACACTAAAAGTACATGTAGTGTACAAGTGTATATAATATACTAGAATATTTACATTAATGAAGGTATGCCAATCATGCATTTTCACCACTGACCCAAATTCACCTTTCTTTGTTATGATATTGTTTATTTTCATAGCAAATCTTGTGGGAAATTGAATTTTTTGTATGAATTATTTCATAGCATTGCTTTGTTGCTTCGTTAATAACCAAGGAAGGACACTTATATTAATTTGGTCTCCATCGCTATTCAATTGAATGTGACATTTTTCTTACTGTATGATTGGCTTTGAATGTCACTTCAAATTTTATAATTTTTTTCTTCGCCATGCCTTCCATCCAATATTTTCCATAACGCTTCTATTATATTCTTTCTGATATGCATTGTATCAAACAAATGTACAATTTGTAGCTACTCATAGTAGGGCAACCTACTAAATTGTCTAGGATAACTTTTCATTCCCTATTGAAGCCGCTTACCTTTTAAGATTTACCTTCTTCATAAAGGTTAAAATAAACAGATAATAATTGTCAATTATACATGAGTAAAATGTAACACAACATAAAAATATAAATTCAAAACATATCAATATATATGATAGATAAACAATTTGATCCAATGTATAACCTTGACGATTAATTCTATTATATTCCAACTTCCATAGGCGATGTGTCATTCTTCGTGGTTTTGATGTAGTCTCTTCTTTTCCATTGAAAAGATGTTTTTCAGTAGTTCGATATTTATGATTTCTATGGAGGAAGTGCCTATACTCATCAAACACCTTCTTTCCTAAACTTGTTGAATGACAAGATTTCATCTTTGGACCACAAATTGAACATGCAAATTTTACCTTTGTTTGAAGACCTACAAGATCATATATAATTGGATTAAATATGTCAATTTTTATAATTATATATAATGAATAGATTATTTTAAAAACATTCATGATATCTACTTCATCAAATTAAATATTGTTAAAGTGCAGTCAAACTTTATAACATACCACAAAATGTGTTAGCCCTGGGGCATCATGAATTGTCCAGACAAGCATTGTAATACGAAATTGAAATTGTCTTGTCCTATTGGTCTAGACACGCCATACATAGTGACACCATTTTAAGAGGCTCCTATATATACATTCATATTCCTAACTTGGTACTTACCTAGTTGAATGAACATAAACATTACATAATTATTATAACCATTTTACTAACATATATAAATTAATGTACATGACTATTAAATGAAAAAATGTCATTATGCAACAAATAAGACAAATGAAATGCTACTACGTTAAAGAAAATTGATGTAAAAAAATACCTGAAACAATCATTTCCAACATTATGTGCTCCCTCTTTATTGATATCCATGGAGGAATGTTATTGTTGATAACAAAAATAGGCCACATTGAGTAAATAGATCTCAGTTCTCCAAATGGATTGACACCGTCCGCTCCCAATGAAAGCATAAGATTATGAGGTTCTTCTTTAAAGTGTGGCCATTTTTCCTCCATGTCCCTAAATGAAGAACCATCTATAGGAATTCAAAGATGTCATCTCCACTTCTATTCCGTGCATTGTAATCCATCAATTGTGCTAAGCTTTCGCACCTCAATAATCGCTGCATATGAACAATGGGAATCTTTTAAATCAAGAAGCTAAGTAGGCACCTTTTTGTTAGTTGATCTGCTCGACATCTATTGATATGAAACGGTACATTCTATTGCAAATTCATGTAGTTTATGATATATAATATGATCATCGGGACATGCATCTATTGCTTGATACTCCATTATGATATCTTTCATAATGCCAGATAAATCTTGGTATGAGCGAGGTAAATATTTGATGGTTGGTAATAAAAATTCACTAATCAATCTACAAAAAAAAAAAATTGTTAATATAAAAAATAATAATGGTACATATTTCATCATTTATTTAGTAATGATGAACTAACAACAATTAAAATAGATGAAAAAAGATGACATATATGACATACCTTAACATCCACGAGATTGTTATGTTGGATAAACCATTCATAACCTTCAAGTTTACCAGCAACAATACAGTAGAGAGAAGAATTGTTTTGGAGCCTTCATAAAGGGGTCAGATGCCTTCTCAAGTACAAGTAAATCATGAACATCATCAAAGTATCTCAATCATCATGATCAGCTCTACCACTAAATGCGTCATAGATCAATGTATTTGTACCATCATCTTCAACTGTGTTTTCTGGCGCATGATCATCTTCTTCCATAGGATCATTAACTTCATCTTCGGTATTCACAGCTCCATGTTCGTCCACTTGCAAAACCACATTCTTCAAGCTGTGATAATCTATATCATGTGCCCTAGGGCACCCCACCTTTATAATAATGATAGACACAAATAAACCATGATCATGATCAAGTGATTTTTTATATATATAAAATGTTAAAATGATATAAACTTTTACAAATTCAATCAATATAAACACATATAATGAACAACTTACCAATGGACAATAATCATGCTCCCCTTCAACGTGACCATGCTTCCTACAATGTTTCTCAACTATTGTGATTAAAAGTCATCTCATCTTTAATCCCTTGCAATTATTGCAAGGAAAATAACATTTCCCATCACCCTTTCTTTTCAATCTAGCCCACAACCTACCATGTGTCTCTTCACTTTGTTCTAGACTAATATTATCTGACATGATTTTTCTTTACCAAGCTTGAATATTTATATCTTCAAAAAATATCAAACTCACACTCTAATAAATTTTATTCATAGACAGATAACAAAATCTAATAATTCTGATATTTTACACCAAAAAAATTCATAATGCAACCACCCCTGCAAAAGAGAAGATAGTATGAAGTTAATGACCCCAAAAAACACTTTAAAATGCTAATTCCAAAACTTATTAAATTCTGATTTTACTACGATTTCCAACTGTTAGACTCCTAAAATCAAAATATTGAACTTGCACAACAAAATTTGAAAATGCAACTTTGAAAATGCACAAGTCTAAAAATGAAATCTGATGAGATGTTGCTTTAAAATATGATTTTCAAACCTGGAAGTACAAATATGACTTCAAAAATGAATTATGGGAAAGGACAATGACTACCCTCAACCTGGCGATAGCTTCTTGAATTTTTTTTAATTTTTCCCAAGAAAATCGTCCTTAGTTCTCCACAAACTGTCGTAAGTATAGCAAATTCGCAAGCAAAGAAAATTTGTAAGTATCACAAAACGCTGTCACAATAAATAGTTGAGCTCACTTTTTATTTATGTTGGTCTCAATTTTGACTTCACATGTTCGTCAAAATTTTGACGAAAAACAGGTTCATCGAAATTTTGACGAATGTTGGGGATAATTTTTTTTTTTTTTTAAATTACACATTAAATATCACTAGTACCTGACAATACATCTAATTATCCTTCTTTCGTCGGATTTTGCAGTCAAATGAGTTAGTGTTACGAAAAAATTTAAATCTATCAAAAGCTTCAGATTTATGTTTGAGAAAAGTTACCCAAACCATTCTTGTGTAGTCATCTACAAATAACATGAAGTATTTTTCACCATTTATTGACCTAGTCTTAATAGGACCACAAAGATCAGTGTGTACAAGCTACAATGGCTTTGTAGAAGAATGTTCTTTAGATTTAAAACTCACCTTAGTTTTTTTTCCCTTAAGACATTCTTTACACAATGTATTTTTTGGTTTACTCAATATAGGTAAGCCTCTTACATTCTGATTTTTACTTATTCTAACCAGATTGTGAAATTTTATATGCCCTAAATGTTTATGCCATAACCAGTTTTCTTCCACTTGATCCATAAGACACATACCTCCATTGCTTTCATGATTAGAAGAGTCAAGAAGATTGTAAATGTTTCTAGAGATTCTCAAACCTGTTGCAATAGTTTTACCATATTTGGTTTTTTTTATTTCACAACCTTGTGCACCAAATGTAACATGATATCCATTATCACAAATTTGACTGACACTTAAAATATTATGTTTCAATCATTGTACATAATATACATCACAAATTGGTGTGTCATCATTTAAAATTAGAGAACCTTTACCTTTTATCTGAATGCCCGAGTTGTCACCAAACTTGACAAATCCTCCTTCATAATCTTCAAGTTTCAAGAACCTATCTTTATCACCAGTCATGTGGTTTGAACAACCACTATCCAACACCCAAAATTCCTTCTTCTTGGAGAGAAAGGCAGTTTGCACCAACATATATTGTTGTATACTTGGAACAAACTTGGGTCTCCACACTTTTTGTGAGTTAGGTTTATTTTGTTTGCATTGTTTGGATGTATGACCAATAGTATTGCATTTGAAACATCTATTTGTATTTGGAAAACCAAATAACTATTTGTGACCAAATCTAGGTGTTCTAGACAATATAAATCTACATTTGTTCACCTTATGCCCAAATCTATTGCAGTAGAAACAATAACCATGAAAGAATGCATTGAATCTAATTTTTTTTTTTTTATGCTCAAAAGATTGCTTCTTATCAATTGCTTTGAAGTTTTGATTTGAATATTCAGTAGTACTAAAACCAATACCAGTCATGTCCTTATGTTGTTTTTGCTTTCCAAGCAACTCATTTAAACATAGAGTACTTTGATAACCTTCTAATTGTTTCTTAAGTGTGATTACTTCCATTTCAAGCCTCTGAATTTCCTTATCATTATTTATAAGAACTGATTTAAGATTGTCTACAGTTCTCCTAGAAACATCAAGTTCAGTTTGTAAAGGTGTAATTATCTTATTTGGACTTTGCTCTTGTGAAGCAACTTGTTTCTTTAATTTTTTGATTTCTTGTAGAGCACAAAGTAATTCACCTTCAAGACTCACTTCTAATTCAGATTGATCTTCTGTTTGAATTTTTGACTGATTGTTTGGATTCTTTTGTGCAGAAATTTCAGCCATGAATAAAGTTTCATCTTCTTTCATTTAAGGACTCATCTGTCTCAACATCCGAGTCTTTTTTGCTAAAGAGACTCTTTTTCTTTTTGAGACTATTGTTAAATTTGTTTTTAGGATTCCAAGACTTTTTCTTGAATTGTTTTTCTATTTTCTCATCATCATTGGTTTGATTTGGATAAGGAAATTTAGCTGCAAAATGACCAACTTTGCCACAATTAAAACATTTGAAAGGAAATTTTCCTTTATATTTCTTTGTCAACTTTCTTACCAAAAGAGCTTCTAAGGTATCAAATAGTTCTAATTCACTGTCTAGGTCTTCTTTCTTTTCTGCTTTAAAAGTAGTCTCCTTAGAAGTTGAAGCAGTGCTTCCTATCCTAATTTCATATGTTGTTAATATGCCTTGCAAATTGTCCACAATAAGAGAGTCAAAACGCTTCTTTTCTTCAAGAGTAGAAACTTTAGACTCAAATTTAGGATGCAAAGTTCTTATTACTTTTTGAACAATATCAGACTTTGCAATTGTTTCACCTAGACCTCTTCTCGCGTTTACAACTTCATCTATCCTTAAGAAATAATCAACAATCTTTTCATCATCCTTCATTCTCATTTCCTGAAATTGACTCTTAAGAGTAAGAATTTTAGATTGCTTAACTTTTTCATTTCCTTGATAAATGTTTTCAAGCTTTTCCCATATTTCATATGTAGATTTACAATGCATGACTTTGACAAACACATCTTTTGTCAAACCACACAAAAAAGCATGTTAAGCTCTTGCATTCATTTCATATTTTCTTTTCTCATCATGATCTGTAGGTATGACATCAGGTACAACATATTTACGGCATACTAAGTTATAGACATCAAGGTCTAGAGAAATAAGATATGTCTCCATTTTGATTTTCCAAAACACATAATCAGTACCATCAAACAAAGGTGCTCTTGTAATGGATGATCCTTTAGGTGCATGTGCCATAATGACAAATTTCCAAGACCAGAATCAATCCTAGGTATGAAACCTAATACAAGACCCTACGCTTTGATAGGACTTGTTGAAAGTGGACTCACTCTGAGAGGCGGGGGTGAATCAGAGTGATATAATTTTCAATTTTTTACTTTGAAAGGACAATGAAACTTTTTCCTAATTTAAACTCAATGTGGCAGACTTGTATATGCAAGTGTACATTAACATTTAAAATCATATTGACATAAAACTTGATTAACATTTACAACTCATGTTAAAAGCATCATATGATATTGTTCAATTAGTGTGTGAACAATCTTGTATGTGCTTTTGAAACAAAACTACAACTTTTCCCAATACACTTTTAATTTGTTTAACTGAAGGATTTTTAACTTTGCATGACAAACTTTTGAAATAAGAACCTTTTGAGCACACTAAAAGTATCAGCGCATTGACTGAATGAGCACATTAACATGAAATAAAATGAGAGACAAATAACATCACATAACACAAAGATTTCCTGAGTGGAAAAACCCTCTTGGGGTATAAAAAACCACTTGCTAAAATCTCCCTTTTATTAATCAAAGAGCACCAACTTCATCAAACATTCAAGATATTGCAACCCATTAGAACCTTATAACTGCAATCATTCTTTGCAGTCATAAAATTATAATAGGATACAAAATGATTTTGCAATAATGCCCAATTCAAAAATAATCTTTGTAATACAATAAGAGATGAAAACAATATGAGCCCACTTTTCTCTTTTTACAGAATGATTTCACAATAAGCAATACTCTGTTCAGAATATTTCCTCTCTTCACATCACATTTTTTATGTGTTTTTGTATAGATACATATATACAATGTTTGTAAAACGGTTATACATCTTTGTCAAGAAAACCCGTATTCAATAACCAGAGTTTATGAACTGGTAAGAAACATAATATTTGATCATGATGCCAATCAAGGATTTTTAAGAAAAAAATAATGTTATGAAGATGAAATGCCACTGTGAGATGAAATCCTTGAGTTTACACTTGGGTTGAAGGTAGTTTCAGATTAGTTAAGAAATTTATTCGAAACTAAAAAACAAAGTTTTCTTTTCCTCTTTTACTTCTCATTTACCAGATTTACCTTTGAAAGATCAAAATAATGCATAGATATTACCTTTGTCATGGTGGATTTAACCTGCAAACAAAATCCCTGAAGTTCTTCATGAAAACTGCCCAAACTATCACTTCCAACTCAAGTGAAGACCACCAACTATCTTGCCATCCATCAAAGACCAACATAACTAAAAACCAAGTTAGAATACCATAGCAACCTTGCTCAATATGCAACTGTAATTCCAGCATGGTGATGCTAGGGTTCAGTTCTTTTTGTTTACCCTATTTCTCCCCTCATCGAAACTCCAAAACAAAATGAATGAAACTTGAAATCCAAAGAAAATCATATTACAATCATTTTGAAATCCATGTCACCGACACAATGAAACATTAAATGAGTGCCAAATCATAAACCACGTGTGTTGTCCAAGTCAAGACAACCAACATACTCATTAAACAACAATACTATTGCTGCCAAGTAAGCAAACCAAGTATAATACATATGCCGACAACCCAAGTCTCTAAAAAAATATGTATTAACTGTTGTGCAATGAGTAAGCCCGAAAGATGATCGACCTTCAAAGACATGTCACCTTGCCAATCACTTTATAAGTGATAACCATAGTGTATATTGTCGACCTTTAAGTGCTAAATCACTTTAAAAACAAATAGAAATATCTTAATGCCGACCAACTTATATCACAAGTAAACCATATGCCAAGATATAAATGAATATGAAATGTGAATCCATATAACATGTGAAGGCCTAAGAATGTTGAAATACTTTTTATAAGAAATGATATGAAAATTCTAAGCAATACCATTGCTTATGAAGCTATAGTAGCCAACTCAAGGATACAAGACTGACTGTGTAACAATACAAACATCTCCACCTCATGTATAATGCAATAACCCTTGTGAAATATATGTATAGCATGTTAACATATGCACCAAACTAATCAAAGAATTGTGAGACAACCATGAAGATCACCAATAGAATTTCCATGAAGACATAATGAATCTTGTCAATGATGCAATGATCAATCTAATAATGAACAACTGAAACAATATACCTCTTGTACAATAAAGAAGTGCCAATCTGTCAAAATGAATTCAACTATTCCATGATATCACTTGAAAACTAATACCACCTGAATAACTTTTATCTACACATAAAGCTCAACATGATCAGTACCACAATATGTGATGAATAAATGCACCTAAATGCATCAACCCAAAACATGATCACCAAAATACTGAATATGCCAAACTGAACACAAAGAGCACCAAGTATCATTAGTCATTAGACCAATCACCAATTAGTTCAATCACCAATCAGTTTTGTCATCCAGGACAATATACCACAAAGAGAAAGCCAAAATTGAAAACAATGAATATGTAGGGTACATGCAAATCGCGACATCAATAGGAAAGAGAAAATATGTTGGTGCAAGGATTGGCGCAACTTCAATGAATGAATAGCTTGTCTTATCTCCCCCCAAGGCTCTGATACCATGTAGAATTTCTTAAGATCTAGTAAGACAAATTTTCAAGCATAGACAAACGAAATTGCATTAATCGATTCCATTGTTATTCACTCTATCAAATGAATAATATATTTACAGATTTATAACCACCGTAGTGGTGATAAGAGATGGTGAAAGGAAAGAAAAATGTGGTGAGAAAATTGTTGTTGGCTTTAGTTAACATGCTGCATGAAAATCACTGACCACCATTCACAGAGAGAAATTGACAAAAACTTTTGTTGTGCTTAGTTAGCTTATAGTTACTGCATGAATCATGTGGTCCGTTATTAATGGAAGAAAACTAACACTAACAGTGTGATCCCCATATTTGTGCCCATTGTACAATCTCCATCTAACTTGCAAGGATTTGCACATTTGCACGCCATAGCATGCACATCTTCTTTGTGTTCCTACATTTCTGTTGTGCCTATCCATCACTATGCGATTTCAATAATGCACTTTCTTCCTTGGAAGGAGGCTTCCCTAGTGCAACCCTTCTTAGTATCAAAGGCTCTAAGAACCCATAAACAAATACCCTAGTTTATGGCTACTGCATGATCTTGGTTTCGCCTAGGATGCCCTTCCATCAAACTCTCTAGGTACAAAATAATATGAATCCTTCACAAGTAAGAACAAGTGGTAGCACCACCTAAATGGTCTTGGCCTTCTCGAGGCACTTACATTTTTCACATGTCTGCTCTTCTTGACTTACTCTTAATCTTGATTGGTTAATGAACCATCCTTCTTCTCTCAAACTTGGCCTTGTTCCTTAGAGGTGTACGACTCACTTGTTCTTTGACCTTTGTTGTGCCTTCCTTAAGGTACCTCTATGCAATAGTAGTGTGCCTCTTTTCTACAATATCATGTCCCCATGAGACATGTGTACACAATACTACTACCTTCTTTTCTTCTCTCCTCTTAGCTCCAACTGTTGCCTTCCATAGCACACAAGACTATGAGATATCATAGGTCTCATCTTCTTATATTTATCTTATATCATCATGTGAGTCTCATCCTTTGTATTGGTGTAGTCAACTCCCACACATGCGCTATCCCATGCTTCCTCCAATGCCTACAGTAAAATTATGTCCATATTCTCTTCTCTTTGTTATCCTCTATGAGGATATCTTCTCCTTTCACAAATTGTGGCTAATCCTCCTCATTTCCTTTCAACACCCTCACAATGCCTTCATCTTTGGCTAGTTCCTATGCCAACTCATCCTTCATTAAATACTACACTTTGCATGATAGCTCCTTCTCCATATCTTTGCACTTCTAGCTTGTGCAGGATCACGTGCAATGCATGTACACTCCCTCCCAGAATTGGGATGATTACCTTGTACTAAGGGAGATATGTTTCTCCTTTCCCTAAATCCTTCGATTTCTTCTCTTGCATATTCATAAGCCTCCTTTCCCTAATTTCACTCTTGGTTGCACAACCTTATGCATCATTTTGGAGAACATTGAAGCACAGTTTTGTCTTGCCTAGGAACTATATGCACTCTGAAAGATCTCTCCAACCTTTTGTTGCATCATCCTCCTCTATACAAACTCTAACAATTTAGGGTTTGCAATTCCTCAAGCAAAGTTGTGCTTCATCTCCAACATCTATTCCATCAACTCCTTTAGGCCTTCTTTATTTAAGAATATGGTTGCATTTGTGCTAAACTCTTCCTTTAGTTTAGCTCTCTTTTCCTTTTGTAATGGTCTCCTCTAGAGTGCATCTAATTTTTCTATCATCTTTATGAATTTGGCCACCAACTGCAACTTATGATCACTCTCCACCTTAGCCCTCTATTGAGCCATTTTCTTCAGAACATGCCCCTTTAACACTTTCTACCCAATATTCATTGTATTGGAAGATGTGTCCATAGTTTCCTTATTCTCAAATACCTTAGGTTGATGATTTTGTTTGTTCTTTCACCTCTTAGCTCCTCCTTTCAAACCTCACACCAAACTTGTACTTTACCTAACCTATAATCTACTATTTATATGTGCTTTTTATGTGTTTTATCCATAAATCAACTACTTGCAACCTATTGGAATAGGTGTTGAAAGGTGGGGAAATGGGATCTAGGACTAAGAGCTAACCTAAATCACACATTCCACCTTTTAACATTTGGGGGACACAAAACTAATCAAAAGAAACTACTTGGATACTGTCCTCAAGGAAGAGGCAAAATAGTTGATTAAAGTTTTGGTCCCCTTTTTTTTGTGGATGATGGATTGAATGATGTGATGTGTATGATTGATGGTGCAAACTAGGTGAAATAATCTAAAGCAACAATAAATGATTTAAAGGAAGGGTTGAATGTTGGGTGCCAAGGTTTGAGAATGAATAAATATTGTCACAACTCCAAAATTAATCATAGAGAATAGCATTAAGATCCAAAATATTATAAAAAACCATGAAAAATAAACCACAAGCACAAGGTTAAATTAGTAGATCACCTTTTGAAATGGGGAGCTAAGTGTCAATGATCCATTTGTGTAGAAAAAAAAGGATTGTAAAATCCTTTGAATCTTCTAATCAAACCCTTCTTAGTGAAGAAGGATTCATTTTTGACCACTTCCCTATTGAATTCATCTCCAAAATCTATTGTAGGGGATGTTTTGGAACATTGGAGAGGTCTAGTCATTTAGGAGAAACTACATTCTAGATCATTGATGCCATTTTTCCTGATAATGATGGATTCATGGCCATGAACTTACTATGTTGTTGATAGTGTATATCCCAAGATGCAAGCTCAAGATTGCTATCCATCCAAAGTTGCGTGCTCGAATTTGGATGAGATCCAATCACCTGTCACGAAAGGGAGAAATCATGAATGCTAGTCTAAATTTTTTATAGTGACAACATGGCAAAAAAGTTAGTTAGGCTATATATATGTATATCTATACGTATGTATGCATACATACATACACATATCTATATGTATACATACATACACATATCTATATGTATACATATATAAAAATATATACATATACATATGTATATATATGAATGCATATGTATATATGAATGTATATGTATGTATATATGTGTATATATATATATATATATATATATATATATATGTATGTATGTATATTGTTGCTTTTGTTTTTTGTTGTGGTTCTCAGAAAATATTTAGGTCCTATCTCTATTAATATCTATTCCAAGTTTCAAAATTATGGTCTAATTATCAAGCATCAAAGGCTTGTTTAGCTTTTGGAAAATTTCATAAAACCTTGCTGGTTGTCAACAAGTTTAGTCTAACCATGTCAGAAGTTGATGGAGTTTTTGTAACCTATGTTTTAAAAAAAGGCCTATCTTGTGTTATAACTTCAAGACGTTCAAAGTATCCCTTCCTCTTTTATTCATCTTACTATAAATTTTTGGCTTTAGAAGAGGTTATCAAAACCATGTCGGAAGCCAATAGAGTTTCTAAAATCAAGCTCAAAGCTGAAAGTATGATTTTCATAAAAGGGGCTATAGTTAGACATGCGAGATTTTAAAAGGAAGAAGAGAATGGGTCTTCATGTTCTAAATTGTTGAGGTATGAAGAATCTTGAAACTTGTTTCGACATTGGAAGAGGTTCTCAAAAGTATTTCAAAACCCGATGGGGTTATCAAAACCTTGTTGGAAGCCGATAAGGTTCTCATAACCAATTTGAACAAATTTGAAAAAGTGTTTTAAAAGTACTTTGTGGGTGGAATAATAAGATTTAGAAGCAATCAAGATATCGAATATGTTTTTAGAGAAATAAATGGTTTTGAAAACTATGTCAGAGGCTATTCAACTTATGAAAACCTTTCAAAGCTTTGACTTAAGTAACAAAATTTGAGGACGAAGTGTATGTGTGAAGGAAATGAAAGCTAGCATGTACCAACATTTAAGGCACAATTAATATATAGATTTGAAAATAGGTTCTACAATATTTATTATCCACCTATAAAGTAGGATTCTTTCCCCAGTTGAGTTTATTTCATAGAGAATTTTAAGGAGAATGGAAGATCAAAGAGTATAATTGCAATTGTGTTTGAGGAATAATTTGAATGAAAATTTGGGATTTGTAGTACAAAATATTTTGACCATAGTTAAAGCTACATAATTCCTCCATTAGTGTTCTATTTAAAGAAGAATTTGTGTCAAGAAAGGGAATTTTCATGAATAATTATGAAATACACAATTCTTTGCTCAAAATTAAAATTCCTTCGAATATAGTCATTTGTTTGTTGAGAAAATTAGTTAAGGTATTTTATGATATTATTGTGGAGAAGATGAAGAATAAATATCTTGTATATGAGTGCACCTTTCTAGTTTGGAGAGATCACTACCGAAAATTGGAGACACCAAGCTAGGGCATTTTGACTTGAAAGATTTTTGGGAAAGAATGAATGGGGAAAATAGACCCCTAGTTAGTTAGAGGTTAATGGAAAGTTGATTATTGTAGGCTGCCAATTTCCCTATCATGGTTCAATGCCTAGATTTGGTGTTAGAATGCATTAATTACTATGGCCCATAGAAAAGGGAGGTAAAGATAGAGAATAATAGTGTCATTTCCAAACTTGTATGGATGTACATTTCATTCTTTGCTAAAATTTCCTCCTAGAAATGAATATGTAGATATGAACGTCTTTGTTTCCTATCAATATTTCACAATGAAGAAAAACCACTATTAAAACATAATAGTGAAACAATGGTTGGAAATTCCGAAGAGGGGGAAATTTCAATTGTCCAAGAATTTGGACAAGTTGAACATTTTGTAAATGAAATAGGTGACATCATAGTGTTGTTGCAAAGATAAATTGGCAATTAAGATACTCATAATTTTAAAGTTTGGATATAATTTTTCATCATAATTATTTGCCACTAGCAACAATAGTTTATTGATTTTTCTGGCATTATTAGTGTCCATATCCACAAGAAAATAACATGATTTAGAGTCAATAAACATTTTTATATGTCCTCATATTTGTGCAAGCATGAGATCTTGGTTGAGACTGCAAACCGAAGGGGCTTTTAATGTAGATACTCCAATCTATGATAATTATTACCAACTCTAGCTGGAAAATAGCTATAGGCATTTCAGGTGGGTGAATGATGAATTTTATATGTTTGTACTATAAAAATTCCAAGGAGATAGAAGTTGCCAGCTAGTAATTTAGTATGTGTGCTAATAACTATTTTAGAATGAATCTCTAATAATTAAAGATGTGTACTTAAAATTGTCTAAAAAGTAACTATCTGTAAGTTGTTACCTCATATTTCTTTTAAAATTAGTTTTTTCTTGAGCTTACCTTTCCTACTTTTTGGTTAAAATCATACCCTACAATATTTAAATGAGCGATCCCACAATAGTGTTTTACACTTTTTGGGATATCCTGATTTTAGCTGAAATCACATATTTTTGAAAAATAATGATTTAATACTTGTAAAGTTCCATTTAAAGGACTCTAGTTGAAGAGAGTTTGATCAAACCACCTTAGATCAAACCCCCTTGGATAGAACCCTGCTAGTTTTAAACCATACCTACAACAGAGTCTCCTTTATACCTATCAAAATGCTGATAAAAATCCACTTTTGATTTACCTTTTGGGTGATCAAATGAATCCAATTAAAATTTATTATTTGTAAGCATGTAGTCCTTATTATAAGCTTCCCAAAATGTATAATTTTAAATAATTTAATTTGATTATTATATTTATTTTTTATTTCTTGTGAATGTAGGTTTTTCATCAAAAATCAAACTCTCTATTTTGCACATGTGGAAAAATAGTATATTATCAAAAAAAATTCTGAAAAATACGTTCTAGCTAGGTATTGATGTCTTTGATCTAGTTAAAAAAGAAAAATTGAATTTTGATACATACACAAAAAGTTATGTTGTTTATGATCTTCCTATGTCTAAATTTTAATTGGTTTGACTTCAAAACTTGATTAAGAAAAAATACTCAATAAAACACTATGAAACCAAATGAACGTGCTAGATATCATAGTTACAAAGCTAAATTCAAAAAAATTAGAATTTTATCCTTCATAGAAAAAAGGTTATATGTTGTTTATGGTGAGCAACACTCTTTAAAAATGGTGTTTACTGATAAAAACCAGTTTTCGAAGGAGATGAAAAAAGGAATGCAATCTCATTCAAAAAAAAATTTAAAAATATATTTAGAATCTACAGACAAAACCTAACAAATCACTAGTTTGCATCATCCTCAAATTCCTCATTGTTTAGCAGCTATAGGTGCCTAAAAGTGAAGATTTAGTTAAAAAAATCATTTCAATCTCCAGTTTGGCCAAAAATTGTAAACCAGTATTGCAGGATCACCCAAATTTTATCATGTAGGAGGGAGTTGTACCTCTAAAATTAGGAGGAAAGTTATGTGGAGAAAAAAAATAACTTGTCCAACTATTGATACATCTTTTGCTTGAAGAGGGGCATTATAGAGTTAGAACATTCAATTAGATACTAATAAATATGTTAACCAACATGTGTGTGTGTGTGTATGTGTATGTATATATATGTATATATGTATAGATACATACATACACAACCATGTGCCTTATTAGCATGGGATGACAAGATAATTATCATATATGTTAGCATTAAAACTAATGTGACATTTCATATCTTGTAGGACATCTAAATGAGGGTTGTAAAGTTCTAATTTGACTCTTTATTTATCATAATGGGTCAGTTTGAAGATTTGAACCAATGATTACTTCAAATTTTTAAGTATTATGAGTTATACAGTAATAGTCATAATATGGCTATGCAAACAAAGATAATTTGTTGTTGATAAGTAATTGTTGATGTGGTTGTTGTGCACACCAACAAGCAGATAAATCTTTGCTCAAATGAACAGAAGAACCTATCTTTACTTGAAAGAATCACTAAGATATTTTGGTTAAAGACAATCTCAACTATCCCAAGGCTCGAGAATGTTAGGTCTTGACGTACTAGGTTCACTCAGGGTTCATTGTGAAAATTTATTGTTAATCACGAAGGGTCTCTAGTTTTTAAGTTTAATGGAAGTTATAGCAAACAAAGTATTGAAAAGATATAGAAAATTTAACATATATTGCTCCACAACTTTATGAATACGAATGATTTACAAGAATTTCTCATGAATTCAAATATTTTAAAATGTTTGCAAGAAACATTTAACATTTAACTAAAGAAACATGTAAAATCCTAAAATTTAAGGAGATCTATATGCTATTATCCACACATACACCGTGAAATAGACTAAAACAAAGCAAAATCACTCTACACTTCACCACATTGCTTCACAGCTAGGCATAGAATGATGCAAGATTTTTATAAGAGATAATTTATCATTAAACAATGTCAATATGCACCCAAATCCGGCGCAACACATTGGCTTCTTCAATAGGAACTAACAATCAGGTGCATGAGATTTCATATTAGGAAATAGCTTTAAAATTATCTTTGATATTAGCAAAATTCAAAGGAACATACAAGTTTTTAAACTGGAATAGAACAAAAAATAGGAAATAGAAATCAAATTGGTGAAAAATGCCAATTTTATGTCTAGATAATTCCACAAATTCTGAACCTAAGAAAAAGAACATCTCTCGACCTTTTATAGAACACAAGGCTATTGAAGAGTTTCAAGAGCACATGGTTAAGTGAAGCTAAACCAATCATTAAGTAACAAGTAGCATATGACAATTGGCAATAGGATATTTGCCCCCATTTTGAAAATAGATCAGGGTAATTTGACTTTCTTTTCTGTGCATACAAAGCTTGAGAGATTGAGGAAGAATGTATAGAATCCCCTCATCCTTTTGTCAAACAAAATGTAGGAACTAGATGGATATTTAGAGTGATTATGTGGTTATAGAAATTTTATATTCTTTCCTTCCACTTCCGCTTCCATCGTTTGGGCTTGAGAAACACGTGTTGACACAATCACCAAAGAATTTGACACAATGTTCACTTGCTAAGGAAAATATGGATTCTTGATTCTCTGATTATCCGCTTCCTCACATTGAACATCTTTCCCATGTACCTGCTTTTGGATGATATACTCCTTTTCCTATGGCATCGTCTGACTTATCCATGGCATCAATTTACCTAACCGTCTATATCCTTGTTGAAATTTACCACCTATCATGCTTACAATCAACACAACCCATATCATTTTTGTGGCTACAAATAAAACTTTTAATGCATGTGTTAGAAATGAAATCACTACCAAACATAATCCACACAACTCCAACTTCCTAAAATATTGCAATTAAAACCATACATTAATTTAATAATTCCCTGAATACCCCACTCATGCGGGTTATTGGACACTCAACGTTATCGTAAAAATTAAGTGAGACACTTAAGCTTTAATTTCATTATTATGCTTCCCCGAGTACCCAGGTACCCAGCTACCTAAACACCTGAACTTTCATGTTACTAATTAAACATCCTTCAATGAAACTCCACCTAACCATAGAACTTTGGTGATGCATCCCATTTATCATGTATTTTGCACCCGCGAACCTTTATTTTCCACAGCAGCAATTTGTTCGACTTCTGCCTTATTGAAGCCAGCTAACCATATCATTCATTTGTGCTTGATTTTCCCAAAAACTCAGTTGCCTAGCGTTTCGATATTTTCTTCAATTTAAGCTTCTAGATTCCGAAAGTATTTTGAGCTTCCCTCCATGGTTATTATCTTTTGGTCTCCGTCAAGCAGGTAATTTTTTGAACTTGGGTCCCCAATCTTTGCAATCTTGGAGCATGTTGTGCAACCACACAACAACTTGCAAGCAACAAAACAATTTATTTAAAAGAAACTAGGAATCAATCAACCAAATTAAATTAAAACTTATTTTTCAGAACAATTCATCACACCCAATCAACAATTAGTATAAAAACACGAACATCTCAAAGAGTACTATTGTGTACTTTGATTAATTCCCAGCGTTGAAGACTAATAAAGAGAATCAGTTTATTTATATCAAGCTACATAATTTTTTAATCCTTCTTAGCCAACTTGGATATTACCTTGTTGTTAGTCAAACATCCATAGCCTTGGCAAGGTTATCTCTGTAATCCCCTCCAAACATAGCTCTAGTGCTAGTCAGGTGTCCATAGTCTCAGTAGAGATATTTGGGTCACCTAAAGAGTTGAGTTCTCATTTGATATTTCTTTTTTTTTTTGATATTGCATTTAAGCTCTTTTGATCAACTTGCTGGAACTAAAGCCTGCTATTAGGTTGGGAACTACAGTGGTAGCAAAGGTTACCTCTACATTTTTTATTTGATATAAACCTCTAGCATCCCCTTCATTAATTCTGGAGGATTTATCTAAAATTCCATGTATGTGTGACTCTTTAACAAAATTTCACAACTTTTATACCAATTCTTGAGTAACTACAAATCCTTATTTTAAAGAAAATAAGCATTTAAGTTATAATTTAATTATCAATAATTTATAATTGATCACCCCCAAATTTAGAGATATTGGCCATCACCCAATCCAATCGATTACCTTTAGCAGTTCAAATCAGACCCTACTAACGAACCTTGAATTTGGCGGCTCAATCCTTCAATTAATACACTGTCATATTAGAATGACACCTTGGCTTAACATCAAAACTTCATTTAATTCACACGCATGATTATGAAAATATTAATCCACTTCAAATTTTCTGACATAGGGGAGAGGGGCCTATAGTGGAGCACCCTAACTTCACATTTCTCAAAATCCTATGTGGAAATTTCAAATCACTTCCAATTTTGTACAACCGTTTATTTGGCAGCTCACATGCTTCTATATTTCGTTTTAGGGCCACATCATCAAATATGATGCCACATCAGCATGCTTTTTGTTGAGGTATCCAAAAAGGCCCCCAAAAAAAGTGAGACCGATAGTGGTGCACTAAGCCATGTTTTATTGGTGCATTGATGTGGCATCACATTATTTGTCAATTTATGTACTTTATAGATAAAAAGTGTTTTGCAATTGGATATTAAGTTGCTCCACTATGGGGCCTATTAAAGACTACTTCTATCCCCACTATTGGACCCCACTCCACTATGAACCGCTCTCTCCTACTCGTATATACCAACTCACCGATCCAAACTCTGCACCACACACATGCACTTGGACAAACCTTTGACAAGCATGACCCCACCGAAAGAACTAAAAGATGGTTATTCAATTCTTGGTATATGAAATTATCAACTTCTGATTTGCACGCATGCTATCCTTACGTAACTGTGTACCAATTTGATGAGAATTCATTTTTATTTAACCCCTTTTGATCTCGAAAGGCGTATTCTAGCCATTCTGGCTTACATTTCCAAGATTCCCATAATCTAGCACTTAATGCAGAAGTACTGCTGATTTTTTGCCAACTTCTCTATAAATGGAATATCCCTTTTCTAAATTTTGCATTCTATATTCGAATTTCCGCCCTTGCCTTCCTGCATTTCCCTTCTCACCAGTGTATCATGGATACCCCCATTTGTCTCACCAGTCCTTGTCAATAGACTAGATTCCTCTACCGTATTACTATCCAGCAGCTCAGGAAAGTGTTTGTCATTCGAACATCTTCCACCAGAGTTGCTATGAGACTAGTCCTTGGCGAAGATTTCATGAACTTTGGAGCGTATTACAAAGTGAATTTGAATCTATCTTCACGCTTTGTTGCTTCGCTGCTTGACATCAAGCTTTCAAGGGATGATGTTCATGCTTCCGTTGCTATGATTATGCGGCTGCATTATTTGGGAAATCTAGACTACACGCTGGCAGTTGCACAACCCCAAATGGGAATTTTGATTGCTAGAGACATTCCTTGCTTCTTAAACCATAGAGTGGTGGTCTCCCCTTCTATTCCTCGGCAACATACATGCCAATGGCCTTGATGAACATAGGCACAATGTCCATTTGGGATACTTGCTGCTCATGGACGAGGCTCACCAGATTGACTACCAACGTGTCTTGCATTCTCTGTTTCGGTGAACGCGATGTCAGAAGGAAAACCCTTTTTCTGTGTTTATCCAGTTACCAACTATGAACAATTTTGTTTTTCCCATGTAAATATGGAATGCATTTATTAATATAATGAAGTTTTACATTTATACGACTTTGTTTTGGTTCTTCACCTCTTGATTTTGCAACTACGCACTTGCTTAAATTTTTCACTATGCTGCTTTAATATGCAATGATTTGCATAATTCCATTGTTTTATTCTTGATTCAAATGAATTTGTGTCTTATTAGGCCTCAACTAGTTTTAAAACTTAACCCAATGCCTAAAGAATCACAACCTCTAAAAAAATTAACCCTAACCTAAAACTAACCTTATGACTAAAACAAAAACAAACAACATACAATGTTTAAAATCGTAACACAAAATTCAGTTTCAAGGACCAAATTTGAGGTAATTTTGGTTCGAATCTTAGCAAGTTCATCCTTAAACTCACTTGAATAACCTTTGGTTAAAATGTCAAAAATATGCACTCCTTTAAAAAATTTGTACTGAATAAGTGAACATTTGAACATGCATACTTACCAATTAACTGGCTAACATGGATATAAACGACCTAAATGAAGGTCGATGAAATATATCCCTTTCGGTCTTCAAATTCCATTCCCCTACATCGTCCTCAATTGTAAACTTTACTCTGCATGTTTGGCACCTGGAGCTTGCATTTCCATAACACAATGGTCCTCTTTCATTCCATTGCTCCGCTCCTTCATTGACACCCTAACACAACATGTTTCCTCGTTAACAATTGTTTCAACACTGTATATCGAATCATCACCAACCAGAAAGACAAAAGATTGATATTCAGCTTCCAACATAAAATCAAACTTTATTTCCCTTTTAAACTGTAAATCCTCAATTTTTGACAAAATTACTACATTTTCTAGTTGTTCCATCACATCCGTCTCCTTGTAGTTATCCACACATGCGCAATCCAACAATTCATGGTCCTCGTTGTTTTGCATTTTCACAAGATATCCGAGATGCCTCAAGGTATTGCTTTCTTTCCTATAGATTTTTCAAATCCTTACCATAAACTTTTGAATTAACACGCTTGCTGAATTCGAATTTTGAGGTTTTAATAATTTTACCTTCATCTAGATTACAATTATTCTTAATATTTAGGCTAAATTACGGTAACTTATCCATTATTTTCGCACTTAGGGAGGCTTCAGTTGATGGAATTATTTTATTAATGGCCAAGCTTACCCTAATTAAAAAACCTTTGCAATCAACTTCGCAGTGATCCATCATATTGTGAATTTTACATCCTCTTATATGTCCAAAAGTAAGCAAATTTTGAGGAGAAAGCTTCTCATTAAGAACCTTTTGGACAACTTCAACTTTCATACTATGATCCATCTTAAAGTCATAAAACCCTAAGTTCCTTAAAGGCAGCCCTCCTTCTAGTGCCAATTCTATTGACGTGGTTGTTACACACACCAACAGGCAGATAAATCTTTTCTCAAATGAACAGAAGAACCTATCTTTACTTGAAAGAATCACTAAGATTTTCTTATTAAAGACAATCTCGGCTATCCCAAGTCTCAAGAATGTTAGGTTTTGATGTACTAGGTTCATTCAGGGTTTGTTGTGTAAATTTACTATTAATCATGAGGGGCCTCTCGATTTTAAGTTAATGGTGGTTATAGCAAACAGAGTATTGCAAAGATATAGAAAATCTAACATATATTGCTCCACAACTTCGTGAATACGAATTATTTACAAGAATATTTCATGAATTCAAATATTTCAAAATGTTTGCAAGAAATATTTAACATTTAACTAAAGAAACATGTAGAATCCTAAAATTAAAGGAGATCTCCCAGCTATTATCCATGCATACACCATGAAATAGATTAAACCAAAGCAAAACCACTATACACTTCACCAAATTGATTCATAGCTAGGCATATAATGATGCAAGAGTTTAAAGAAATAAGAGATCATTTAGCATTCAATCAGTGTCAATATGCACCCAAATTTGGTGCAACACATTGGCTTCTTCGATAGGAACAAAAAAATCAGCTACATAAAATTTCATATTAGGAAATAGCTTTAAAATTGGCTTTGATATTAGCAAACTTCAATGGAGCATACAAGTTTTTAAACTGGAATAGAACAAAAAAAAAGAAATAGAAATAAAATTGGTGAAAAATGCCAATTTTATGTCTACATAATTCCGCAAATTCTGAACTTATGAAAAGGAACAACTCTCAACCTTCTATAGAATACAAGGCTACTAAAGAGTTTCAAAAACACATGGTTAAGTGAAGCTAAACTAGTCATAAAGTAACACATAGCATATGGCAGTTGGAAATAGGATATTTGCTCCCCATTCTGAAAATAAATCAAGGGTGATTTGACTTTATTTTCCATGCATACAAAGCTTGAGAGATTGAGGAAGAATGTATAGAAGCCCCTCATCCTTTTGTCAAAAACAAATGTAGGGACTAGCTGGATATTCAGAGTGATCAGGTGGATATCAAAATTTTATATTCTTTTTGTTGGGAATAGGATGTTATTTAATTACAATCCTAAACATATTTCATGTATCTCCTAAGTTCTTGGAAAGTGTTCCCCAACACTAGGATTAGAAAGAGATTAAATTCAAATGAAATGAACATGTAAATTGAAATTTGTGATTATTCCTAAATGATAGGAACATGTGGGGACATCCAATAAGAGCTCCTACACAATAGGAGCACATGGGGTGCCCACATGGAAGGTGGAACCCACCTTGCTTAACTATTTGGAGGATTGATAACACTTCATAAGTTAACTGTTTGGAGGATTGATAACACTTCAATAATTTGCATGTTTTAAATCCTACAAATTAGGGATTGATATTTACATGAGTGGAGTGGCACTATCAGTTCAGTATCAGTTCAATATCAGTTTAATTCAGTTTCAGTTCAGTTCAATTTTAGTTCAGTTTAGTTCAGTTTAGTTCAATTTAGTTCAGTTATGTTCAGTTACATGTAGTTATTTCAATTTGAATGATAGTTGACCTTAGTTGACTTGAGTTGCATAACTAATCACTTTAGTTGCATGACAGATAACAGGGGGATACTTTCAATTAAGTGGGAATGATCAATCATGCATAATGTTTGCATGAATTGGTGGAGAGATATGTTTTAGTTAACTAAGATTGACTTGGACCCACCTTGGGCGCCCAAGTTGGCATCTTTGAGTTAACACCTTTTGCATGAGAATATATTTACAAGGCTTAGTTAAGTGGGACCATTCTTGGGTGTCAACTTTGAGGTGATGCTTGCAAGATATTTTCTTGACCAGAGTTCAGTTAAGTGTTCGGTTTGGGGTGCCTAAATTGAGGAAGACTTTGGTTTGAACTTAGATTGCATTGTGGAACTCTACTTGCACAATCTAGGCATGGTTGTTTGAGAGGAGCTTAAAGCTCTTGTTTTGTACAACTCTTAGGAGTTTACAATGCTCATTAATTTTCTATTTATTGTAGCAAGTGAATTAGAGTTTGTAGCAGGTTAGCAGGTATAGCTTGTGCATGTGTGAGGGTTTGAAGCATGGCATGGGATGTGTGGATTCATGATGCTTGGTCACATGGAATGTGTGGATAACTTGTGCTACATAAAGTGTATGAGAGTTTTGTGCAGGTTGTGAAGAAGGATTGTTGAAGGCAAGGAAGCATACCAATCAAGGATTAATACAATATTATTGTAATCTTGTTCTAAGGTTAAATAATACAAGCACTATTGATTCTAGTGGTGGAGTTTTTTCCCAAAAGGGTTTCTCCATGTATATACATTGTGTCACTTCTATCTTCTTGTCTCATTCTTCTACAATCTTCGGTCTCTTTCTACAACTTGTAAAATTGATCTAATTAGATTAATCATACAAAAATAATTATGACAAAGAACACTTAATTAAATCTACAGTCACATAGGTTTACAAGTTTTAAGCTACAATAATACCTTCATTTTCAACACTTTCCTTCTGCTTCCACTTCCATTCTTTGAGCTTGGTAAACACATACGTGTTGACATAATCGTCAAAGAATTTGACACAATGTGTGCTTGCCAAGGAAAATCTGGATTCTCAATTCTCTGATTATTCGCTTCCCCATATCAAACGTCTTTCCCATGTACCTACTTCCAGATGATATACTCCTTTTACTGTGGCATTGCCTAACTTATCCTTGGCATCAATTTACCTGACTGTCCATATATCCTTGTTGAAATTTACCGCCTGTCACTCTTGCAATCAACACTTGACCTATATCATTTTCGTGGTTGTGCCTAAAAATTTTAGTGCATGTGTTAGAAGAGAAATCACTGCCAAATATAATCCATGCGACTCCAACTTCCTAAAATATTACAATTAAAACCATGCATTCCTATAATAATTTCCCGAATACCCCACTCACCACTCATGCGGGTTTGCAAACATTTAATGTTATCACAAAAATTAAGTGAGACACTTAAGCTTTAATTTCATTGTTATGCTTCCCCGAGTACCTGACTACCCAAACACCCGAACTTTCATGTTACTACTTAAACATCCTTCAACAAAACTCCACCTAACTACAAAACTTTGGCAATGCATCTTATTTATCACATATTTTGCACTTGTGAACCTTTATTTTTTGTAGCGGTAATTTGTTCGACTTCTTCCTTATTAAAGCTAGGCAACCATATCATTCATCCAAGCTTGATTTTCCCAAAACCTTGGTTACCCAACTTTCTGATAATTTCTTCAATTTAAGCTTCTTCCCAAAGTATTTTGAGCTTCCCTCCATGGTTATTATCTTCTGATCTTTTCCAAAAAGGTAATTTTTTGAACTTGGGTCCCCAAGCTTTGCAATCTTGGGGCGTGTTGTACAACCATGTGTAACAGTAATAAACCTAGCCTTTATGTTAATGAGATGACCCTATAAATTTTTGAATTTTTATATTGAATTATGAATAATAATATTGTTAAGGTCTAGTTTGAGATCTTAGCATCCTTTGTTGGATTTTTTTTAGTTTGGTTTTACTAAATTATTGAATTAGTAACATTTTTATTACATAGGATGATATCTATTATTTTGAAATTATTGAATTGATAATAGTAGTATTGAGTCTGCAAGAATTGAGATGTATGTAATAGAGGTGGACTTAGTATCTCATGCTATGTGGATTGCATAACCTTTATGCAAATGGATATATATACTTAGAATGGTAGTAGAGAAAATTTAATCTCTAACTCTAGTTTTGAGGATCATGGTTGAGATATTTTGCTTTGGGTTTATGAAATATAGTGTAAGCCCCTTGAGAGATGAAGGTGTGAGTGGAACTGCACATGACTTCAATTCTATTTTGAAGTAGGTATTTATTCTATCCTTGGGAAAGGGATACCCTTGTGACCCAAGTCTATAGGGGAGGTTTTTAAGGAATGGCTCTAGAGTTTGGGGTTGTTCCTAAACTTGATCAACCCTCCCTCTTTAGTATGCTTCAACTTGAGGCTAAAATTTATAATAGACAATTGTGAACCCACCTTTCCAATTGATATTCCACCAATATATAGGTCTAATCCAATAAAAGGAAATCCATCATCATCAAAATTATCTACTATGAGGTTTCTTTTGTTTGGATTTACAAAATCTACTCTAATATTGGATTGAATTTTGGAGGCATGGTCATCATGGTCTATCTTTGATACAAATGTATAAAAATGCGGGGTTCAAAATAGTTGATGATCTATGAAGGCATGACTTAAAACCACAAGAGTCTTCTTAGTTATATCCATAAACAACTTTGATATTCATAATAGCATTTTGACCATTATAAAGCTTTTCCTTCCTTTCTCGGGTTGCATTTCTTATGCAATTATGAGAAAATTAATGGAGAAAATGGTCTTGATATTTCTTCCTTTATGAGTATGTATTTATTTATTTATATTTGATTGGATAGAATCCAACTCACGTGAGTCAAATGTGGTATTTATGTGTTGATAATTGAACGTCCAAAACCTATAAGAGCATGTGTATAAATTAATGGATCACTCTATGTGGTTTGTAACTAGGTCAAGTAATCTAAGGTTTGAGAATTATTAAGATATATTGATTAAATTTACTTGGCTATAAGATGATCCCGCATGTCAAACTGAGTCTAATACATATACAATTTAGCTAGTTGCCACTAGTAGCATGCAAGTGATGGATGCCAAGAGCTAACCATCCTATCTTAGGAATTAGTCATCTTTCACCAATAGCATGCAGGTGAAGGATGCTACGAGCTACCCATGATATGATAGAGCTTTCTTGGTTTTCACCAATATCATTTAGGTGATAGATGCTAGAAGCTACCCCATGCTATGTTGGACCAATTTCCCCTAGTAGATGGAGGTTATAGATGTTAGGAGCTCCATTGACTCAAAAGGCTTAGCAAGCTATACGAATCTTATTAATGGCCTCATATATGCTATGTGCTATTACACGTATTCCCTTGTTGTTGATGACAAGTAGTATGGATGCTTGTTCATCATCACAAGAAATAGTGAACTAGGAAAAACAATGGGATATGGTGTAGTATGGGACACAACAACATTCCTCTTTCTAACTCAATCAAGTGCTTAGGTTTTAGTGAATCAAGTAAAGGAGAAGATGCTTGCAATAAGGTTGCATCTATTTTTTGTCAATTAGCCATTGTGTACATGTGATGTTTGTATGATCTAGTCACACTATGTATACAACATGCTTCCTTGAGTTTATTCATATGTGTACATGTGATGCATGTATGAGCTAGATGTCTATGCGATTTTATGTTCCTACTTCTTGTTGACAGTGTACTAACATCTATCTAGGATATGCTTAACATTATATGGATTGAATTTTGAAGCTTAAGCTCAATTAATGATTGTGTTTTAAAAGATATCTCATAAATCTCATCCCAATTGTGTGAATGAATTATTTCTATTTTTTGGCATGCAAACTATAGCACCTCTGATTTCCAAAAGAGAGATATGTAGGCAAGGCCTTTCAAATGAACCCTCAAGGAACAAGTTTGGGTTTAGGAAATTGTCATGATATAGAGAGATTGCTTTATTTAGGGAAAGAATGTGAGTTGTTACATAGAGTTGTTTCCATTACTAAGGTTTGATAAGGTTATGAAACTAGCACTTCTAAATTGGAAAGAAGATGCTTGGTCGATTAAGATGGTGTTTAGGTGTAATGATTTTTCTTTTTTTTTTTAATTAAAAGCAACCGGAGGTAGATATTACAGCCTTGTGCATGAACTTCTTTTTTTGTATGTTTCTTTATTCTTGAGTGATGGAAGGTGCAAAATGTCAACTTAGATTAATTATATTTTCATTGATAAAGGGTCAAGCGAGTTAGATAAAAGATCACTTGGATATCAATGTATTCTCTTTGATATGCACAAAATTAATGTTAAAATAAATAGTAATTTTTTACGATTTTGTATTAAAAGATTTTATGGTGAGGGCCCAATAAAACGCTCAACTTAGTCATTAAAAATAAACATTTCCAAAAGTTTTGTGCATCTTTGAAAAGAAAATTCTAAAACCTCTATAACGAGATTGCTTTAGGTTATTCGATTCATATGTTTTCATATTTAAAAGATAGCCATGACAGTAACAACTAACGTAAATTCTTTATATGCCTTGTATATCATTTGAAGGTGAAGAAATAGAAAACAGAGCCGTGTATATCATTTGATTTTGTATTAATGATAAATTCAAAACATGAAAATTAAATGAAGGTAAATCGTGTAGCCACTCAAAAAGGAAAAAAACTCTGATGGTTGAATAACATCACATAATATTAAAAAGGAGCGACCAGAAAAGAGTCATCTATACCCATTTGCATGTAAGCATCATTTCCTACATTGGCAGTCAATTTTTTTATTAAACAGAAAGTTATCAAGAAAATATCAAGATCAATCATCAAAAGAAATAAAGCCAAGAAGGATACATTTTGAGAACTTGCAGTTACGGATTTAGTAAGCTAGCTGAATTACAAATGTACCCAGTGAATATCTCTTGTCAATCAGATTGCTACTGCACCAAACTATTTTGGTTCAATCTTCGCATCTATTGGGTTAAATCAGAATGAGTAACAATGTGTTCAAAGAATGAAAGAAAAATTTCTTTTCTTGCTGGATAGAACCGGCAGGGAGTTGGATATCTTGGAGAAATTCTCAAGATAAAACCATTATCTCTGGTCAATCAGATTGCTACTGCACCAGACAACTTTTAATGTTTCTATCTTCCCATCTAATAGAATAAATCAAGTTGGAAATTCCTTTATTGCTAAATATAGAGCAGGCAGGGATTTGAATATCTTGACAAATTCTCAAGGTTTAAACGAAAATATATTCAAGAATTGTTTTAAATGCAAGAAAGGTGAGCTCCATCAGCAATTTTGAATATACCGTATCATACACCATTAAGTTGCTCAAAATTAAATATAGTATCAGTCTTGCCTCCCATTATACACCAATAAGAGCTTCCAGCAAATCTGCTATAGGTGCTCTGAATCCAGTTGATTTGTTAGAAGGCTTCCACCTCTGTTAGCCTGGGCCCTCCTTGCTGCTGTGGCTATTGTTCTCGACGTTAATAGGCTTTCCCTTATCCTCACCCTTCTAGTCTTTCTGTCCATCTGGGTATATTTTTCTCTTTCTTGAACTTCTTTGGGGATCATTGATCATATTGGGTGGGCTATCGACCACCCCTTCATCATTCTCGGCTGCAGCCATTGTTGAAGTTAGTTCTTGTAGCAGTTGTATCAGTTGTATCACCATCCACCAGTTGCAGCACAGATCTAATTCCACTATCCCCTGTACAATCATCATCTTGCTCCTCTGAATCCTTCATTTTTCCTTTTCTTTTGTAAGCCGTTCTCTCTTCATCTTTGGAAGAATCATAATCTTTGGTGTGCAGGCTATTGTAGTGGGTGCCATTGTGATATGACAAGAAGACAGCATCTCCATCATTAAAATTGTTTATGTCAGAAACTTATAATCGTCCTTGATCAAACCAGTAGACACGAATATTAAAGCAGAAGACCTTTGAAGCTGCCTGAAGCTCCAAGTTACCACCCCATGCTGCATCTTGAGACATTTTTGTACAATATTCTTCAAAACTCCCAGCGTCTCCTTTAGTGAAGAAACCTGCAAACTCTTCTGGATGTTCAACCAAGTATTCCACCACTCTCTCACGACACTCTGCATATGATTCTTGGTCACCATACAGCTGATCTGACAAAGCTCTGAACAAACAGTTGCCATCTCCTCTGATGTGCACAATTCTTAGCCCCAGTTCATCCAGCTGGGCTCTAAATTCATCTACATTATCCTTAATCTGTTCCTCGCTTTTCTGGCTTTGGTCTACAGAATTTGTGCTTGCAGCATCCTCTTCCTCTTCATCTTCTTCCTCTTCCTCTTCATCTTCTTCCTCTTCTGTGCTTGTAGCATCTTCTTCCTCTTCTGTGCTTGCAGCATCTTTTTCCTCTTCCACCTCCATCATTTCATCCTCCATCATCATCATCATCATCAACATCATCATCTCCTCCTCCTCCTCCTCTCCCTCCTCCTCTTCCAGCTCCACCATTTCCTCTACCTCTTCCTCTTCCAGCTCCACCATTTCCCCTACTTCTTCCTCTTCCACCTCCACCATTTCCTCTACCTCTTCCTCTCCCTCCTCCTCCTCCTCTTCCTCTTCCACCTCCATCATTTCCTCTGCTTCTTCCTCTTCCTCTTCCATCTCCACCATTTCCTCTACCTCTTCCTCTCCCTCCTCCTCCTCCTCCTCCTCCTCCCCCTGCACCATTTCCTCTACTTCTTCCTCTTCCTCCTCCTCTCCCTTCTCCTGAATGTGTTTTCCTTTCTCCTCCTCTTTCTCTTTCTCTTCTTCTGCTTTCTCTTTCGCTTCCTCTTCCTCTTCCTTCTCTGCCTTGGCCTTCTCCTTTTCCTTCCCCTGAATGTTTTTCCCTTTTTCCTCCCCTTTATCTTTCTCTTTCGCTTCCTCTTCCTCCTCTTCTTCTTCCTGGTTTTCAGGCTCAGGAAGAATTCCGGGTTTGGCTCTGGCAGCCTTTTTAACCCTGGCCATACTGAAATCTTGTAAAAATGGTGGAATTCTGTCTATCTAGAGAGCATTTTCTTTGCAGAACAACGGGCAGAAAACTCACCCAAGAGCGTTGGAGGAAGCAAAATGACAAAGAACCACACAAACCTATATATTTTTTTTAATTTAATCAATATCTCAAATTCTTGAGTAGCGAAGATCTCCACACCCCCATATAAGAAGTTAATTCTCGCTAGCATGAGTAAAATTTGCTGACATTGTAAAGATTGAAAATATTTTCTGTTAGTTGGAATTATTGTTCAAAAAAGTAACAAAAAATATATAATTCTCCCAGTCTAGAGGATTACATAAGAACGCATCAATGAATTGGAGAATGAAAGGAACCTTGACAGTCAGAAACATTTAAACTACCAATCCATAGGTTTTAGCAATTAGTGAAGGCTTTTACCTTTCCGACCCATTCCACTTATCAGTACGACACAACTACATCAGATTTAGGTGACAAATGGTTTGCCATTCAAATCTATAAAATGGTTTCACATTCAAATCTATACTAAGTATGACAAACATATCCATTCTTGTAATCCTAGGTCCTCCTTGTCACTCCATGCCATTAATCTTTTATATTACCCAGACAAAGATATGTGGCATAATTGTAGCATTAACATACAAATCCAACTCATAGTTACAATTAATAAAGAAAAAATCTATATTAATAACAAAAATAAGATTATCCTCCCTTTTATAAGGATAGCACTAACCTACTAAAAGATGGAGCTAAGAACAAGCAATTGAACATTCATAAAATGTTTCAACTACAAGTTTAGTAAATATGTTTGTATTTTTAAATATTCAAAAATGAAAAGAAGGGTTAGAGAATGTATTAGTTATGATTTTCTAATTTTCATAATATTAAAATTAAAAAGTTAAAATTAAATATCTTATATCCATCAATATGAAAAGATAATGGTATTATTGTATAAATATTTTATCATATTGATGTAAATAAATGATCAGAGATTCCAATGAAAGGATGTGAGGTTAGATGGCTTAAGATCTACTCTCACGCATAATAGATACACAATTCACAAAATAAAATAAAAGATTATTCTCATGAGCATGAAGGCATGGTTACCTATACACGGGCTAGGCCCTTTTATACAACAAGCTCCTCTACTCTTGCATATAAAGGTCCACATGTAGGTAGCCTTTCAATAATATTCCCTCCTCTCTCTATGTCTTCTATTACCTACCTACTATGGGAGCCTTCCCCCGATAAGGAGCTTAGAGTCTCCAAACCCAAAAATTTAATCTCCACTCTTTGCCTTGAATTATATGGGTGCCACTAAAGATTTCAGAAATCCCACTCTCAATTTGTCTAGCACCCAAACACCTTTTTCTTTAAATCGACAACCTATAGCTTGCAAGAATTGTCCTATGGCTCTACATAGTCTATCAATCTTGTTGACACTTCTAACATCACAATCCCAAAGATCTAATTCTTGTAGCTATTAACCCATCTTATTGGTTTGTAGCCGAAGGCCACTAATTGTCTAGGCTTGTTGTTTCATCCTTTCAATCCTGCCACCATGCACAACTACACCGTTATCACAAATCTAGTGATCATTTTACCTTATATCCTCATGCATATAATTGCACACTCATCTTTCTTCATGCCATACTCCATGCGTGTGATCTCCATATTTGTGCCCATTGTACAATCTCCATCTAATGTGCACGGATTTGCACATTTGTATGCCATCGCTTGCACATCTTCTTTATGATCCTACATGGCTATCATGCCTATCCATCTCTATGTGATTTCAACAATGCACTTTATTCCTTGGAATGAGGCTTCCCTAGTGCAACCCTTCTAAGTGTCAAGGCTCTAAGAACCCATAAACGCATGCTCTAGTATATGGCTACTACATGATCTTGTTCTAACTTGGGATGCCCCTACATAAATCTCTCTAGCTACCAAAGAATATGAGTCCTTGATAAGTAAGAACAAGTGGTAGCACCACCCTTAGACCATTTAGATAAATGATCTTAGCCTTCCCTAGGCACTTACATTTTTTAGATGCCTGATCTTATCGTCTTAAGTTCTTATTCTTGATTGGTTAATGAACCATCCTTCTCTCAAACTTATCCTTCTTCCTCTAAGGTATACAATTCACTTGTGCTTCGTCATTTTTTGTGCCTTCCTTGAGGTACCTCTTTGCAATAATATTGTGCCTCTTTTCTATATCACATGTCTCCAATGAGACATGTCTACAAAGTACTACTACTTTATCTTCTTCTCTCCTCTTAGCTCCACTTGTTTCCTTCTATAGCACACAAGACTATGAGAAATCATAGGTCTCATCTTCTCATCTTTCTCCTATAACATAATTTGAGTCTTATCCTTTGTATTGGTGTAGTCAACTCCTAAACATGCACTATCTCATGCTTCCTCCAATGCCTACAGTGAAATTATGCCCACATTGTCTTCTCTTCCTCATCCTCTATGAGGATATCTTCTCCTTTCATAGATTATGGCCAATTCTTGTCATTGTCTTTCAACACCCTTACAATTCCTTCATCTTTGGCTAGTTCCTATGCCAACTCGCCCTTCATTCCCTCCTACACTTTACATGATAGTTCCTTGGTGCAGGGGCACCAATCCATTTCAATGATTTTTCTCTAGTTATCTCATGAAGAGTTGAGTCTAGGTTGTTTGGGTCTAGGTAGCTTTGAATTTTTGAGTTCAAATAAGGTCTAATGAGACCATTTTGATGTAATTGGAAAATTTTGGTGTCTTTTGGGTCTATATTGTAAATGTTGCAAATCATGTTAAAAAGTTGTCAATTTTGACAATAATTGTCAAGGAGGGTAAAATTTCATTTTTCTTGTGTAAGGTAATTTTCCTAGGTTGAATAAGGTCTAAATAGACCATTTATAATGTTTTAGGTGATTAGGAGAGTTAATTTGCAA